>JAOTRH010000002.1:8167213-8223715 GCA_034768845.1 Heliamphora exappendiculata
AAATTTTTAAGCGAGGGACATAAAGTCTACCCCCCCCCCCCCCCCAAAGCATTGCACTGACCTGCCACCAGGCAAGGCAACAGGGAGAGTGAAGAGACGGCTCTGAGCTCAACACTTACTGTTTAGCTCACGTAGCATGGGCGTAGACTCGAGACCTCAAACTGATGGCAAATTTTGTGCATATTTTACATACAGGCAGTGATGAAATTGAAGGAAAACCCAGATTTGCATGCACAAGATGAACCATCCAATATGCATTTACTTCCCTAACTCACCCAAACAAACATGACAGTTTCCAGGCATATCGATGGGAATAAGAGCAGGCGGTGGTCCCCAAAACAAAAGAAAAATGCCTATACCTTACAATTGAGAAATAAGAAAGAGAAAAAACGAGGTGTCCGGTGGGTCCTTGGATGTATGCATATATGCAGAGACCAGAAGCAGGACTGGAAGATCCCTTAGAACACATTTTAGACATAATGAACAGAGTACTAGAAAGAATTACAAAATTATATAAGCAATGGAAAGTGTTTTAGAGTCAACCCAAAATTTGAAACCTCGGTCACCTTTCATGCATTCCTTACACTGCACAAGTAACACCGGTGTGGTGCTCCCTATATCTTTCTCCATACAGTTAAAGTGCATTATAATTTAAACAACAGGTACTGCAAAGAGAAAATAAAATAAAGAAGATAATACACAGTAGAATCAGGAAAAAGTAAGAATAGATTTCTCAATACAGCACTGTTCCTGTATAACTAAAATGCAAAAAAACAAAAACAAAATGAAAGAAGAACCCCTGCAATGTCTCGCTTCCAGATAGATATATGGTTGGTAAACAGTTAAAGTTAAACCAGCACTACAATGCAATCAGCCCACTCTTGTATGGAAGGAAATATAATAAAATATGTATTCAATATTGCTAAAATGCATCTGCATTGCAAAATACCAAGAGAAAGAAAAGACAGTCACTAGTCAATATATAAGTCACACAGATATTTCCAAAGAATCCAAATTCATATTAATAACACAATTCTCAAGATATTTGTGACCGCATGGCATATTGGTTTGTTGACTTTTTGTGTCATCTATTGTGTCAACGTATTTAATTTTACAATGCACCACCAGAAAATAACATATAAAAATATATGCAAAAGGATTTAATAATTAGGAATGATGCACATACCCATAATGTGTATTAAGCCCAATATACGAAGTCGATATGTATTAAATCTAACAATCTGACTGCTTAGTTGATGATAATAATAATTGGACAAGGGGTAGACAATGACAAACTTTTGCAAATCCTGTCTATTTCCTGCCTTGATGAATATCTTGATGGATATGCCTCTCAAATTATATAGCTCATCTAGGTTCCATGGTGTAGACAAAATTTTATTATAGTGGAAGTTCGGATTTATTCCAATCTTTCACCCAGCCCAATTGAAAAAGGAAAGAAGAAAAAGGAAAACAAAAAAGGAAAGAAAATAAGTCCATTTGTTGTTCTATAAAGACAGAAATTAACAAAAATAATAAAGACATAGTTATGCAAGTTCCAGAATGTGCTTGCACTCAACAATTATAAAGAGTATGATGTATAAGGTAAGTGACATGCAATTACATCTAAATTTCTATGTTCTACCTTATAACCAAAAAAATTACTTAGGTTCACTATTCACACTGTCGCACTTGGATTTTGACCCCTCACACTGCTCAATGTGGAACGAGTCTAGAAATCAAAAGCTTAATTGGGCAAAGTTTTGAGAGAGTGGACACTTACAATTCATGCCCTATTTTGAAAATTTGGAATCGCCACTAGCCAAAAAGTTTAAGAAGCACGGACACTTTCACAAAGCAGTAGAATAACACAATTTAATAATTTTGGCTTATCTTCAAAGAGGTATAGCTATCTATTTATAATGATAATGAAGCATTACAGAAAAAGAAAAAAAAAACTAACAAATCAAATCACAATCAATAAAATTCTAATTTCCTAATATGTTGATTTCAGTTATCAAACCATAATTAACAATATCCTAATTTCTTAAGATATATTATTTTCAACACTCCCCCTCAAGTTGGGACAAAGATATCAATCAAACCCAGCTTGACAATTGAAGATTTGAGCAGAGATGATTCCACTGGACATACTTAGGATCGGTCTTGGACATGGCTTCTCAATTTTTAAAAACCAACTAAATTTTAGAACAACGCTATCGAAATAACATCGATAACCCCCAAAAACAAGAACAATGCAATAGGAACAACATCAATAGCTCCCAAAAACAAGAACACTACCAGAACAACAACGGTAGTCACCAAAAATAAGAACAATACTATCGGAACAACATTGATAGCCCCTCAAAACAAGAACATGCTACCAGAAAATCGGTAGCCCCCCAAAACAAAAACAATATTACTCAAACAGCATCGGTAGCCTCCCAAAAACGAGAACAATACTACCAGAACAATATCAGTAACCCCCAAAACTAAGAATAAGAGCAAACGAGTAATAATTCTCCAAAAAGTGCACTGTCAAAGTTAACAATATAATATATTGAGATTTTAATGATACACCAGTACTAAGAAAGCACAATGATCCAGAACTCGCAATCCATAACGGCAAAAAAGAGAAGGAACAACGACGACTGTGAAGAAAAGAAAAAAAAAAGACCAGCAATGGTAAACAAAGACCAGCGGCAGTGGTAGTGGTGAGGGACAACCAACGAAGACGACAAAAACTTCGACGGTAACGGTATACCAGCTATAAATTCATGATACCGGTAAAGGAATACCGGCAACAAAGGTTAGGGAAAGCAGTGATGGCGGCTAAGGTTTCTAGATAATTTTTTTTCTTTTCTTCTTCATATTTTTTTCCTGATACCAAGTAGAATAACAGAATTCAATAATTTTAACTTACCTCCAAAGATGTATAACTATCTATTTATAATGACAAAGAAGCACTACAAAAAAGAAGAAAATAACTTGCAAATTAAATCACAATCAATAAAATTCTAATTTCCTAATATGTTAATTTCAGTAATCAAACCATAATTAACGAGATCCTAATTTCTTAAAATATATTATTTCCAACAAAGCAAGCGTGTCGTGTCAGATGCCGACACTCTTCGAACACTATTAAAAATGTCGGACACTTTTAAAGATGTGGTAGTTAAAAAATAGCATTCATGATATCGGAATCATTTTTGACACTTTGTGAATATTTTGACAATACTTCTTAAACTCTCTGAACACATCATATCTAAGGAGTCTCTTCATAGCAATAATGTTTTGGATTCTTTGAAACATAATTTATGCTAACGATATAAGTCGGAAAGCATTTATAAAATAAAATATATGCCTTCTAAATTTAATTAAGAATATGTTGCATACTTTTAATTAAATTTAAATAAATTATTTATGTATTTGACATAATATAAAGGTGTAAAAAATATTAATTTCTAATGTGTCCTATGCTTGTGGTATCGCGCATTTTTTGAAGATCAACATATAGGCGTGTCAGTGTCTCATGTATATGTTATTTAGTATAGAGTTTAGATGCGTCACATCATCTCCTAGGTTTTTCTTAAAGAAAATGACGTAAAACTTAAAAATGTTTTAATTTTTGGAAAGGCATAACAAACAAAGACCCGTTTTTCATATGACTCATGTTTTGGTATCTGAGGAAGTCAAGATAAGTTCAGAAATTCACTTTTACACATGGAAAAGGAGTTGCACACCTCACATTATTCTTTCAGTACTGCATTTCTTGAATTGATGCCTTAAGTAGCTTTATTTGATTTGTATTTGAAAGACAATTTATGGTTTCGAAAATTTATTCAAAATGACAATGATTAAAAAATGAGAATTATGCATAGAAGGGCATTGTGTAGTTTTCAAAATCTTTACAAAAAGAGTTTGAACCGGACCCTGAATAGTCACATATGTATCCTTTGGAAGTAATCAAGCCATTCAGAATTCATGAGACTTGAAAGGAGATTTTTGGAAATCCAAATTGTCCGCATTTCTAACCAACTCCTTCCCGAGGGATCTCGATAGGTAATCTTGCGGATATTGATTGCCTACTAATTAGCCATGTCATATCACACGGTCAACGTTCCAAATCACAGTATCAGAATACGCGTCGCTATTGGTGATATAATTATGTATCAACCGATACATTGATAAACATCGATATCGGATGTCCAAATTTCCATTGCATGTTAATCGATACGATACATAACGCCTAATATTTAATACCCTTCACATGGCTAGCGTTGTTATGCTTTACTGCAAACAAAAACTTCGACACGAGTAAAGAAGCCTATATCTTTCCAAAAGATGATTCAAGAGTTTCCAGTATATAATAGTCAAGCATAGCGTTGTACCTCCCAAATCATCATCTAATTAACTTATATACTAATAGCCTACATGAGCCATACATAGGTGATTAATGATGAGGAGTGGAGAATTATTTGCTTCATTAATCCTTCACCATGTCGTTAATCTTTTTACACTTATCGGCCAACTGGGACCATGTAATTAGAATTAATTCTAGTGGAAGGATAATGAAAATCCTCTATTTATTAGCCAATTTAGACCAAAGGATTTGGAAAAGTAACAACTATTTAATAATGCAGTTTTGAAAGCTACTACCCTAAACAAATAAGGAGCATTATCTAAACTATATGATGGGAAACGACAAGGCATAGAAAGAAGATATTTTAAGATTTAAGAATTTAATAATTTTAGCAATATCTTATATTTTTATCTTACGGTAATCTTTTATTTTTGAAAGCTTTAATAATAGTCTGTCTAGATCATATCTTTTATTTAGGTAGCATCAAATAGGATTTTTCTAGATACTTATAAATAAACCGTTATGTAAGAGGTTTATTCATTCTATGATATTTCGTGAATGAATTAAGTCTTAATATTGAGATTAAGAAGTTCTCTTTTTCTTTTGAATGTTGCCTTTCTTTTCTTTTATATCTTTGGATACTTTTCTTTTATTGGTTTCAAGTATTGGTGGCCATCCGACATCAAGTGGCACCAGAATCTTGTTGTCGGAACCTTCACCAGCTACTGTTGAATTCCAGCACCTAGTTCTATCATTGCCATAAGATGAAGTTCAAAGTTCAGAACTTAGGGTTTAAAGAGAATAAGAAAGAAAGAAAAAAAGAATAAGAGAAGAATTACCTAAAGGATTTTCTGCCTTTGTCCCCTTCACCTCTGAGGCTAGTAATGTTTATAATTTTTTATTTTTTATTTATAATAAATAAAAAATATTTTTTTGTTTACTTTTAATAAAAATAAAAACAAAAGTGTAAGTGGAGGAAAAAAGATATAATCAAAATTTTATTTACAAAATGACTGAAAATATATTTTTTTTTGTTTACAAAAATTTAGTAAGTTTTAAAAACGATTTATAATTTTTTTGAAAATAAAAATAAATATGTTTTTGTTTATAGCTTATAAAAAATTTAAAAATAAAAACAAAAAATAATAAATATAAATTTTACTAAACGGAGCTTAAGTATTTACATTAAGTCAATAAAATATATAAATTACAATAAAACCCTCTAGACATAATCCATAATCCAAAAAGGTAAAATAATAAAATAATTATTCTAACACCATCAACGAAAACCTTCGCTTTTGCCTTTCGACGCATCATGGCCATTGACGAAGGCCTTCTTCATTGTTTTGCACCACCACCGACAATGCCGCAAGATCCAGAATCAAAACTGGTCGCCACCACTGCACCGCCACTACTTTGTGCCACCACCGATGACGACACGACTTCATTCAACCCAAAACCAGTTGCCACCATTGCAGCAACCTCGTTTGTATCAACAATTGGCACCACTGCCATCGATGCTTAATCATTTGTCATTAACCTTCGACCTTTATCCTCGACCAGTCTCCACAGTATTGCCACTGCTTATGAACTTCAAACGCCTTTGCGTCCTGAGATCGCCGACGCCTTCACCTTGCGCTACAGCCACCCTTTTGACATTGTCGTCATCACCGCCCAAAGATCCTTTCTCTGCCATCTCGCACCGCCGCATCATCCCGAGTTGGCCACCACCCACGCCTTACGCCGCCGCCGCCGCCGCCGCCGCCGCCTTCTTCTTGTGGGACTACATATTGTGATCCCTATAATTTCCCTAAGCTGACTCCAGAACCATCCAAGTTCAAGTTGGACCCCATCCTTCCAAAATAACCAATATAACCCAACCCAAACTTCCTTTAAACTTTACGACACCCAGCCCAAACCAAAAAAGATATAACCCATTCCGATATTTAACCCACTAAAACAAAACCAAGATTTTCCTTAAACTTACCAGCATCCAACCCAAACTACGAAAAACAAAACCCAAGCCCAACCTAGACCCTCTCAGCTTAATAGCCCAATACCGTATCAGCCCATTAGCCTCTCCATACCCCCTGACCACAGAACTAGGAAAAAAAATGAGCAACACATTTGGATAGCTTCAATTCTTGCTTTTAAGATCTATTATGCAACGGGTATCCACAAGTTTTGTGCCCCCTCCCCAAAAAAATTTGAGATTAATATTTTTAATTCATTAGCAAGTTAGTAAAATTTCCTAAAGGGTTCATAATTTTGTGATTTGTTTTTCTAAGAACACAAAAAAAATAAATTATTTTAAAAATAACATGAACATCGTTCAAATCCTTATGCACACACCTTAGAGAGCAATATAAATTCCATTGAGAAATCATTTATACAAATCCATAGGCAACAAATGATTTGCGACCATCTTATTCAACAAAATTCTAATGTATCTAATTACTTCATAAAATTCAAAAATCAATTAAAATAACCAGATACTAGTAGTGACCCGTATAATGTTACTAGTTACTTTTTTTTGGGGT
Organism: Heliamphora exappendiculata; assembly: GCA_034768845.1. Classification (NCBI taxonomy): domain Eukaryota; kingdom Viridiplantae; phylum Streptophyta; class Magnoliopsida; order Ericales; family Sarraceniaceae; genus Heliamphora; species Heliamphora exappendiculata. The sequence continues at coordinate 8,174,114 of JAOTRH010000002.1, forward strand.
TACGAGAAAAAATTCAGAATGAGATATTTTCTTATATTGATTTAAAGATGTCTACAAAAATGCTTTAGCAGTTAAAAAATATTTAAAAAAATTTTACTGTTATAAGTTAACTTATTTCAAAATACCTCAAGAGGTTACCCAATCAATAGTTTTTACACCTTCTATCAACTCCATCTAAAATCAAACTCCAAAGCCTACGGTTTCTAGATGTGTTGATCATTACTTTCCTCAATCGATTGATCTTACTATGCATGTTTCTCCAACTGATAATGATAGTACCGTAAATGATATTCTTAATAATTTTCAATACTAGGGTTTTATTGTTACTTTGGTGTCGCAAATACCTAGCCCACTCAAATATTTTACGTTGTTATTTGCTAGAAGTCTTTTAGTTATTCTTAAATATGGATGGCATGCACATTTTACTGATTTTTCTTTGAATTTAAAAATATCGATCCAATGATTTATATGGATAATATGGTATTTGATTGGGGGAACTCCAAAGTCACTTGTTTTGATTGATGGTGTTGATGCAAATGTGGCTACATTTTCACTTTTTGCTTCTATGTATGCCTCGACTCAACTATTTCATGAAATTTATGGGTACCATCTTCTAGACGGAGTTCTTCACCGCTCACATGCTATCATATTTGAGGAAGTATTTTGCCAATAAGAGCTTTATTCTATATAATACTTTTATTTTGTTAACTCCCCCGAATGAGAGTTTTTCTCATCCGAGAATAAATTATGGAGAACGAGAAGAAATAAGATAAAGATACTTTAAGATTTAATAATTTAGTAATTTTAGCAATATTCTATATTTTGATATTATTATAATCTTTTATTTTTAGTAGCTTTTAATAATGGTTTGTCTGGATTTTGTGATCTTTTATTTTTTGGTAGCTTTAACTAGGGTTTTTCTATATACTTATAAATAAGCCATTATGTAATAAACTTATTTAAACTATGATATTGAATGAATAAGTTTAGTCTTGATATTGAAATTAAGAAATTCATTTTTTCTTTTGAGTGTTGCCTTTCTTTTCTTTTTCTTTCTTTTCTTTTATTTAGGTGCTTTTCTTTTATTGGTTTTAAATCTTATCGAACATCAACATAACCATGCTAAGCTAGACATACATTAGAAATAAGTGCTAAAGTTAGAATATTACCATGCTAAGCTAGAGTAAGCTTGTGAGATCCTGACCCGTTTTCTTTTTTCGGCATTTTCAGACGCGCATTACGTATTTTCTTTTGAACATGTTTTATTACTTTTGATGCATGATCGGACTTAGATATACTTGTGAGGTAGGTTCCAGGGACCGTGGGCCGTTGTGGCGCGATTCTCAAAATAAATTCAAAAAAATATATTTTAGAAGCCTACAAATATCTGGAGTTAGATATTTTTAAAAGATATTTTTCAAAAGTTAACTCCTAAGTTTTTCGTTTTTCTCTTTACCTTCTCTCTAAGTTTCCGAGGGATCGGGACTCAGTTTTCAACGATCCAACAGCGAATCCTTACTTTTGGCGTCGTGAGCTACGCAACCATCTAGTCAGATTTCAATTCCAGTGAAACTCGATTTTGCACGTGGATCGAGACGTCGAGTTTTAAACTCACCGATGTAGAATTCTAGACTTGTATGTGTTATAAGGGTGCTATGGGTAATCGGGTATCTTTTTACCAGTCGGATTGTTATAAATCTGACTTTCTGTAAAGTTGGGTTTTTGTCGATTTCGGTGGATGGAATCAGGTGTCGGAAGTTTATTTTGAGGTCTCGGTGTTAGGCCTAGACGTGTGGATGCTCACGGGTGTCATTTTGGAGTTTCGGGGCTTCGATTCAAGGTTTGGAGGGCTGAACCCGTAACTTAAAAACGATTTTTGGGTGAGTTCGGTCGACTGAACTCATAGGTTCAGTCGACTGGATCATAGTTTTTGGGTTCTGTCGACTGGACCGAGAGGTTCGGTCGACTGAATTGGGCCTTCGTGCGTTTTGGCTTTTCTAGTGTGGTCTTCGATCGACTAGGGGCTTAGGTTCGGTCGACTTAACCTGGGTAGCTTTGTTTTGATGGTTTTGCTTGGGTTTTGGTTTCGATTGGTGTTCTATGGTATTCAATTGATTGATTTATGGGAATTGATCAATTCAAATACCTGTGGATTCCTTTTGGGGTTTGGTTTGTGGCGTTATGGTTTCAGGGTTCGTGTGGTGGCCTAGGGTGTTCATGTGATGCCGTCCTCGGATGTGATGTGCATGGTTGGTTTAGGGTCTGTGGCACGGTTGTGTGCGTGCTGGTTATGTGCGCGACGTGTGGGTTCATGGTTTGGTTTAAAGGTGGGGTTCTAGTGAGAATCATTCTGTGGGAGGTTCAGGTGTTGATATCTGGAATAGGTGTTGGTTGTCCCTGTGTGTGGACGGGTCTCGATTTGTGGATGGGTTATTAGGTTATTGAATGACGAGTGTGTGACATGTGATGTCTAGTCGGGTTATATGGCTATATTCATTTATAACTATTTATTTATGTAAGTGGATTACATGGCATGATATCTTATGTGTATTGTGGTTGCATGCTGTAGAACTCAGAGTTTTCTTAGGCATGGATGTGATGAATCTGTGGGGAACATGCATGTGGTGTATGTGGTATGTTATATGCATTTAAATCCTGATTAAATTATGCATAAGAATGTTCGGTGTTATCTCGTAATTTCAGTTTTATCATGTAGTATGCGGTGTTATCTCGTGGTATGCGGTCTTATCCCGTGGCATGCGATTTTATCCCGTTGTCTGGTTTACGATTTTATCCCGTGGTGTGCGATTTTATCCCGTGGTGTACGATTTTATCCTGTGATTTGGTCTATGATTTTACCCCATAGTATACGATTTTATCCCGAAAATGTATGTTTATGTACGGGTCTTTATCTCAGTGTTAGGACTGTGGTTGCAGCGTGTGAGGGCCGGTTGCATATATCAGGGGTTGCATGTACTGCATTCTGGGACGGATAGACCAATTTTCAAACTATTTTAAGAGTCGTGTGAATCGCGATCTAAAAACTGTTTTCCAACTGTTTTCAGGACTCCTGTGAGTGAGTCAAAAGATGGTTTGTATCCTCGCTTTCCCGTTTGCATGTGAAAATTATTTTCAAAGCTTGGAAGAAAGTCTAAACCTGCACTTCGATTTCCTAACATATTTTGTTTATATTGCATGCTTCTCTAGTTTCTACTGAGCTTTGGCTCACGGTGTGGGATTTGCTTTTCTTCAAGTACTGATCACGCTGGTTGATCTGGAGGTGTCGGAAGAAGTGGAAGAGCTGTAGTCTTCTCTTTTTGTTCTTTTGTTATATGTATGCTTATAACATGTTTTTCGGGCGTTGGAGCCGTGTAATATTACCGTTTAGCATTTATATACAATGCATGTATGGTTTATTTTGAGAGTGTATTCTCAGTTGGGTATCATGTCTGGTTGTGTATAGGCGTTTCACGTGGTCCGGAGTTTGGGGCGTGACAACTTTGTATCAGAGCTCTGGATTTGAATATCTCTGAGCTGTGGGAAGAGGTTGTATCACCGTGTGAGGCTGATTACGCGTGCTTGACTGCATGTGTTTAGATATTTTGATAATATGGACGTGATAGTATGCGAGTTATATGTGAATGATGTGTATATGTGAGCATGAAGGTTGAATCTTATGAGTGATAGTCCTGCCTTGGGCGTTTAGATTAACAAACTTGGGAGCCAAGTTAGAAACGCGTTTAACTGACGTGATTTCTAACAGGGAATCGGAGTAGGTTATCCAGATTGACGTGTCATTCTTGTTGGTTCTCCTCGGTATATGTGTGGTTGTCTAGCATGAACCTATGTAGCTATGTGTTAGCATGCTTATGTGGTTAAGCGTTTATGTTCATGCCATGTGCTGCATCTTTTATATGCTGTTTTCTTTCATATATACGTGATGTCGGCGAGACGAGGGCAAGGCCGTGGCCGTGCTATTGGCCAAGGGGATGTTCCTATCCCGGATGCTGGGGAAGCAAATGCTCCCAAAGGACTTGTTGACATGGTAGAGTTGTTGTGTGCGCTGGTGGGTTCCATTAGCCAGCTGGTTGAGACCTCTAGAGGTGAGGCTGTTAGGGAGAGGGTGCCTGAGGCGAGGGCTACTGTGGCGATGCGGGAGTTTAGACGCATGGATCCGCCTACTTTTGCCGGAGATCCGGATCCTATTGTGGCGACGAAGTGGTTGGATTTGACGACGCGGATCCTCGACACACTGCAGATTGTGGAGGATGAGTTGCGGGTTTCTTTTGCTACCTTTCAGTTGAGGGGTGCTGCTCATGCTTGGTGGAAATATGCCAGGACTATTACAGGAGTTACTTGGGTAGCTTTTACGGGCGTGTTTCTGGATAAATACTTCCCAGCTTCGAGGAGAGATCTGTACAGGGAGGAATTCTACACTCTTACCCAGGGGGCGATGGACGTCATGCAGTATGAGTCCAGGTTCACATGCTTGTCCCGGTTTGCACCTGAGTTGGTGAGCACAGACGAGCTACGTTTTTATGAGGTTTAAGCGGGGTCTGAGGCCAGCGATCAAAGAGCGTGCGGTAGCGATGGGGATTCGTGTGTTTACGGAGCTGGTAGAGGCAGCAGCGAGGGTGGAGAACACCATGATTGAGATCCGAGCTTCTAGGGAGGCCAAGATACCACAGGGTGGAGTAGAGGCGCAGACAGCTGGGCGTTCCAGCAAGAGGCAGAGGTCCTCTAGTCCCAGTTTTCATCCATATGAATCACAGCAGTTCTTTGCACCATCACCATCAGTGGCTTCGTCAGGGAGGCCAGAGCAAAGGGAGGTCAGATGTTTTCGATGTGGACAGCCAGGCCATCGTGTTCCAGATTGCCCGCAGTCGAGGCAGTCTTGGGACCCACAGTTGAGGCAGGCTCAGAGTTCCATACAGGATCAGTCGCAGGGGACGAAATTGCCCGTTTGTTACAGATGTGGTCAGACTGGACACATCCGCATGATTTGTCCCTAGAAAGAAGATGCGCCGAGCATGGATGGTACGCTAGAGGGTTCGTATGTGCAGGACCGATAGTAGCATCCAGCAATTCAGACTTCCCAAGCGACAACAGGTGGGGGTGCTTCAGTTCAATTGGTACGACAGTCGACCGTGCCAAGTGGCAGACAGGACAGAGTAGGGTTGCCCCGAGTGTATTCACTTGTAGCTCCTGGACCTTCGAGGGCACCGACCGTGCGTGATGATGCAAATGTAGATCTCTCTCCTTTGCACCGAGGTACTTTCTAAGTAGGCAGGCTGTGGACTAGTTTCCTTGTTGCATCTGTTTGGGGTTGGTTATGGATCCCATGGATGGTGTGCTCTGTTGAGGTAGCGGTTGGTGATGATGTGAGGTTGGGATGGGTTGTAGATCTCGAGTCTTTGAGATAGTTGGCCATTGTCTAGGATGCCTAACCTTATTTAACTATATCCTATGAATGGTTTGGCTGACCATCTCGTGTGCCTGTGTCGATTTCGATCGAAGATTTGTTCCTTGACCTTATATTGAATTTCGGGGAAGAAATTCCTTTAAGGGGTAGAGTTGTGTGACCCTGGCCCGTTTTCTTTTTTCGGCGTTTTTGAACGCGCGTCACGTGTTTTCTTTCGAGCATGTTTTATTACTTTTGATGCATGATTGCCCTTAGATACGCATGCGGGATAGGTTCCCGGGGCCGTGGGCCGTTGTGGCGCGATTCTAAAAAAAATTTTAAAATTTTTTTTTTTTAAAAGCCTATAAATATCTGGAGTTAGATATTTTCAAAAGTTAACTCCTAAATTTTTCGTTTTTCTCTCTACCTTCTCCTTAAGTTTTCGAAGGCCCGGGGCTCGATTTTCAGCGATCCACTAGCGGATCTTTGCTTTTGGCATCGTGGGCTACGCAACCATCTAGTCATATTTCAATTTCGGTGAAACTCAATTTTGCACGTGAATTGAGATGTCGAGTTTTGAACTCACCGAGGTAGAATTCTAGACTTGCATATGTTATAAGGGTTCTATGGGTAATCGGGTGTCCTTTTACCGGTCGGATTGTTGTAGATCTGACTTTCTATAAAGTTGAATTTTTGGATTAAAATTTGGGTTTTGTCAATTTTGGTGGATGAAATCGGGTGTTGAAAGTTTCTTTTGAGGTCTCGGTGTTAGGCCTACATGTGTGGATGTTCACATGTGTCATTTTAGAGTTTCGGGGCTTCGATTCAAGGTTTGGAGGGCTGAACCCGTAGCTTAAAAACGATTTCTGTGTAAGTTCGATCGACTGAAGTCATAGGTTCAGTCGACTGGATCATAGTTTTTAGGTTCGGTCGACTGGACCGAGAGGCTCGGTCGACTGAACTGGGCCTTCGTGCGTTTTTGCTTTTCCAGTGTGGTCTTCGGTCGACTGGGGGCTTAGGTTCGGTCACGCTGATTGATCTGGAAGTGCCGGATGAGGTGGAAGAGTTGTAGTCTTTTCTTTTTGTTCTTTTGTTATATGTATCCTTATAACATGTTTTTCGGGCGTTAGAGCCGTATAATATTGCCGTTTGGCATTTATATGCAATGTATGTATGGTTTATTTTGATAGTGTATTCTCGGTTGAGTATCATGGCTGATTGTTTATAGGCATTTCACGTGGCTCGAAATTTGGGACGTGACAAAGCTAAACTATTTTAAGCATGCATAAAATTATTGTTACGCTAAACTATACTAAGCATGCATAAAAAAAAGCTATAAATGAGTTGTCTAAATACTCTAAACATGGCATTTTCTCCACAAACCAGATATTTATTTTCAATATACTTGGGTTGCAGATGAAGTAGGTAATTGTCATACATAAGGAAAAACTTACGAAAATAATATTGATGGTAGAGAAAGAGAGACCAATATTCTCCAAATCTATATTTCGCACAACGTTATAATCAAGCATAGAACAGACTGAACCAGCCTAATTTACTTCCAGTCATTTTGTTTTCTTTTATAGAGGCATTTGGTAGGGTTTCAAGGCCCGATTTTCCAATTCTGAATATGGGTTTGGCATTAACTCAAACCAAATCAACCAGTGTACATCCGTACTTATAACCACATCCCTACTTATAACCACTGTAATTTATTGTTCCCATCAGTGATCCCTTTTTAGCCGTAGAGCTTCCTCGTCACAAGTCGGCCAACCTCAATAGTTGCCTCACCAGTCACCACTAATTTCTTTCTCTTCATGCAAATAGCAACTATGTTATTCTTATTCCCTTAAATAATATCCTCTTCAACCCTCCTACCCTACCTATTAATCAACCTTCCTTATTTGTTCAACTAAACCTCCTTAGATAACACGTCGAATCTTCTAGGAACAAAAAATGAAGCGAAATAAGTCCTTGCCCATGGCAATACAAATTTGTGAAACTAACATTAAACTTTCTCCCGAGTAGGTTAAAATAAACAGAACATCTTTCAGAGTTGTAAGCTGTGTTCAGGGATATTGTTTCATAAATTCAGAGTTCGCCAATTGATGGCTCCTACGAATACAAAAACAGACACATTTCAATTTGGGGAAGCAAAAGTTGCTCCAATGCTCCACAAATGTTCCACACAATTGTTGCTAGCAATTTCCTCTGTCCCACATTAATTATTCACCTATATTGGTAAAGAATCAAAGCATACAAAACACATTTGCTTGTGCCTGAGTGGGAGAAATTATGCGTAGCAAGTGCATTCATTTATGAAAACCTCATAATACTGATACTTAGCAAAATAAATAAACAGGATAAATCTCCATGAACTGCATTTTATCTTACCCATAGGCTCATTACAACAACTATCAAAAGGGATATAGGGAAAGCAACTTGCAACGGCCTTCTAGCAACATTAAAAATATATTCACCCTTTGTTCCCATACTCGTTATGAGTTTATTTTCCCATGCAATGTCTACTTCAAACACAGGGTGCCCAAGATCCTGGCACTAAACCTCATAAATGATGGGATAATTATTATATCGGGTTGAAAATATAGAAGGCAGATTTTACGGTGCACAACCATCCGTTTTTATTGCATATCCCAAGCACTGCCTTCGTTGCCCTGTACTTTAACAAGCAAAAACCATAAGAATATTCAGGAACATATGGATGATCTAAAGCTATGTAGAAAACAAATAACAAATCCCATTAGAGAAAGTTTTGTATTCCCCGCATAAGATTTGTTGATAAATACAAAATATAAAGTAAATGACTATTTTTCATTAATGGGCCCGGAATAAGGACACAGTGGTAAACTTACCAAGTAGGAGTAATGGGAGTTTACATCACCCTATCAAAACCATGCAACATTATGTAGTGCAAAATGAGGGAGTTTAGTAATGCTGCACTACACCTCAGGTTAATAAGGTTCGTAAATCCTGCCATATCAAGGTCAAGGCAAATGCAAATCAACTCATCCTTGTGCCAAATATCTAAAGTCTAAACTTTTCCATACGAACTGGAGTTCCAACTCTCTCATTTACCATTTTAATGCTTGTGTTCCCATTCACCTTGGAGAACCCAGAACAAACAAATTCCACTTTCTTACAAGGACAAGCTATTTTGGCTTGTTACTGATTTAGAAAACAACCGCATCCTTCTCAAATTGAGACAATATAATTTATCATACAATCAGTTAGGAATGCATCATGCTTGACTCCCAAGATTGGTTCACCGATGATCGTCCTACCTTGATAGCGACCCCGTCAACCCAAACTTCATTCAAGTTCAGTCCGTTCTTCTCAATTCTGTATTGATCCATGACCATCCTTGGTATCCTTTGTGGATATCCCACATGAAATTTGCGGAGAGGATTCCAAACCTCCTCTACCCACATTGAGATTTTATAAAAGTTGGTAATTCTACTTTCTAATAGAGTATGGTAGATCCGCAGCTCTGGGAGAGATTTTCATGATTCAATTTTGGGATAGAGTCAAGGGAGAATTCCATTGCTAATATCATCCAATTTTTTCTATCCGCTTGAAAGAAAACTCTGCTGCTTTCCTCTTTGCCCCTCTCACTCCAAAAGAAACCCTACCTGATGAAAACAACAACTAACTATGGCCCGTGGCCCAGGCAACATCTTAGGCATAGGGGGAATCGGAGCAACAAGAAACGCCTAGATGCCGTTGTTATTTCTGGTTGTAGTAATTAGATCGAGAGGTCGTTCCGCCCCTTGTAGAGGTAAGTAGTGCCTTTTCCTTTTTGAATAACCCATTCTGATTATCTTTCATAAGTCAAGTAGGCAAACCTATAAATCCTTAGTAGCATTGACAATTATCTCTATTCTCTCATAAGTCAAGTAAGCGAATCTATAGGTCCTTAGTGGCATTGACAAAGAAGAATGGTTTTTTTGTCCTTGAGATGGGACTGTATCATAGGCTGTTGATAGGCCTATTTGAAGCCTGGATATCAACTTCTTTGTTGATGCCCCTAAGAAGAGTGAGATGTTTTAAACTCAAGATTATAGATCGTGTGGCACGCCAAAAGGTTTTCCATTTGGGGTATGGTCCTCATGGTCTTTACCTAGGCATGTAAAGCCGGAATTTGATGAGGAAAAGCCGAGACTCGTTTCGCCACCCTCGTGATCGATAGCCGAACCCAATGCTTTTAAGACCGATATCCAACCTTTTTCGTTGACCCATAAGCACTAGCATCACTAATAGCATCTTTGCCCATCCCGGCTTTCTTTTATCCTGTTTCACTAGCAGTATTACCAGGATCGTACCTAACAACCTAACAACACTGAGCTTATAAACCCTCTTCCATTAATAGGTACTCCCAACACGTAAATCTAAGTGGATGACTAGCAGGCATACAGTAACTCACAACCTTTCAAATTAAAACCACCATAAGGAAATAAGCTTGTTCTCCGTTCCTATCAAAATGGCAGCAACGCCATAATTAGTGGATTGTCTACGAAAGTGCTATTTGCATTAGATTTATGAGAGGAAGCAGGATGAGAGTGTGCACACTCCTTTGAGTAACCCACTCCTTTGCGTACCTTTCAAATTGAAATCACCATAAGCTTGTTAGCCTACCTTGATCCTACTCCTTTGAGTAACCCAAACACCTTAGCATGATTGTTGTCTGTAGATGGGCAGACAAATTAGTGATAGAAACTAAATCAATGCAACTGTCTTAAATCAATTAATTCGAACATGATGCTATCTTTCAATTGATCAGAAAGATTATGGGGATCAATGACTCTATCTACTACGCGGCTCAACCAAGTCAGAGCCACGTCACCCCCTCCAAGTACTTCTGTCCCGTGTGTCAACACATGAGGTGAGTTGGCTTTCATGGTCTACCTCTTATAAATAGGGGTCCTCATCCTTTGTCTCCAAGCAAATAACCTTCCCTGAGTGGCTTGGAGACTCTAATTCAGTTTATTCGAACCTCCATAACTGCTTTCTCTTACTCCCTCTCCACCTAAGGCTGCCTTCACTCTCACCCAGCCCACCTTGTTTAGTGATCCATTGCCAGATCAGTGCTTACAATACTTCCCAGAAGAATTCCATCACTGGGCTCATTTTACTGAGCTGCTCTACTCCGACAGTCCACATAGAGAAAACTCCCTCCATCAAGATTCTTAAGTGAAAGAGTTCATAAGAGGCACCTCTATTTCTACTAACGTTTCTAGGCCAACAAACAAGTCAAGGACCTATTTGGAAGGTATGCATGTGATATGGCCATAAAACTGATAAATCAAACATCTCTGCACTTGATAGCGTGGCATCATGGGAGGTTTGCCACTTATATTCAAAAGCACCTGAACTCTTTTTCAAAGGAAGGAAATAAACCCAGAAACACCAAGTAACTTGCCCCGCCCTCTTCATAGCTAAGGGGTGGATTTTGCAGTTAAGCCACGTAGCATTTCAAGAAAAAAGAAGGCTATACTTCAGTTGGATCAGATCTGGGGAGGCTTGGGGCTCAACTTACCCTGTTGAAATTATGTGCTACTTGAGTAGTTCACTCCTACAAAATTTTCCTTAATTTTCTTAGCCTCCACATATAAAGAAAACAATATGTAGCTATGCATTTTTTCTTCAGTAAGCAAGAAATTTTTATACAGACCATGAAATACTAACACCCAAACCAAACAAAATTTGCAAACTATAACTCAGATTGACAAATATTAACGCCTAAACCGCACAAAAGTTGCAAAGTAGAAGTCAAACTAACTGTTATTACAACAGCACAGTTCCCTCATTCCACACTACTCAGCAACAATATTACACCCAAACTGAGCAAAATCTGAATCAACTTCCCCGATCACTATCTACACACCCACAATTTTAAAGCTGTCTATCATCTCCCACTTCATGAAGCATAGAGAATTTCATAAGCTGCTATACAGCATATCACAACAACATAGCTCCCCCAATCCACTATTCAGCAGCAATATCAACCATACTCTGCAAACTATTGTTTCTTAATGCACATTACTTTGAATCTCTCTCAATCAATCTGTCTCTCTTTCTACTAATTGATCAGTTTCACCCCATCACACCAATTGCTCATTCACAGGTTATCATGTCTGAAGCCATCACCTTTACCTTACATGTTGCGATCATATAAAGATCACATTTACTCTCAAAAATAAAGTTTTACTCATGTTTGATAAGGATTATAATAGTATAGAATTTGAACAGCTTCGTAATATTGTTGTGAGTCCCACAGAAGGATTAGTGATAAGAAAGATATTGTATAGAGTTTGAGTGGATTTGTAATTCCATAGGAGTATTTGTATTGTGTTTGAGTAGGATATGATATCGCCTGGCATTAAAATGGAAGGATAAATCTTGACCATTCCATAGGGAGGGAGGGATAAGATTAACAATACCACCTGCCCCATGGTATTGTTAATCCTCCAATTCTGAGGTATTAGTAATCCCTCGGGATTATCAATCCCTCCCTTAAATTCAAACCAAACAAACATTTTGATAATCTCATGAGACAAGTTATGACATATGGGCCCCACACCCATTTTTTGATTCCCTTGACCCTAATCCCCTCCTCTACAATGCTAAACAAACAAGGTTTTATTCTACCAAGATTGAGGGTTTTGTTTCATTGGTTTTGCAAGGTGGGTGTGGACTTGAAGCAAGGATCAAAGATAGTCTGGCAACCTCCCTGGCATGGGATAAATTCGGGGTGCCAAGCAGAAAGGCAAGCCATTGGAGAGTCCCCAACATATGGCCACCTGTACCACCAAGGTCTTACAAGACCCACAAGAGAGGTTTATTTCTGTGAGCTCAATTGGTAAAAAGCTACTGATATTCTAAAAAATTAGGACAAGAATATTTTTCCATGCAGTCAAGTTAGTGGTTGGCAATGATGTATCTAAACAAAGTACAAATGTAGACTTAGAATGATTTTACAAGGCCCAAGGTTGTCACTTTGACACCTTAGGCATAAAGTATATAAAATAGTCAAAGGATTCTTTGGCCCCTTGTGTTTCTGGTAGATGTGGAAACTACAGACGACTAAACCAAACCAAACCAAACCAAACTAAAGCTTTGTCCCAATAAATTGGGGTTAAACTACAGACTACTACTTAAGGAATTAGGAAATAAATTAGAAAAATATGCTAAATTGCACAACCAATCACACAAGGGCAGGGACAAAATCTAGCTTGGTTCAACCGGAGATATGTAAGGTAACTAAATGTGAACTTGCAGTTTAGGTATTTCGTAAGTAAAGTGTTTCTAAAGCTAGAAAACGGATAGTGAAGCCGCATGATAAATGCCACAATTGTATGGTACAACATACAGTTGCCAGAATTTTGGAGATTTATAGAAATTGTATGCTTTTTTCCCCCAAGGGAAAAGCTAAGAACTAGATCTAATAAAATTCCAAAGAAAGTCAAGGTAGTATGTAAATCATGCATGTTAAGAATCTAAACTCATTGCAGGATACAACATTTACCTATAATGCAACAATAATTTATCATGATATTCAGAGATGCGTACATATAAATGACAACTAAACATTTAAAAAATAGAGGAGGAGATATTAGCTTAGGTTCATCAAATGCAATCAAACTAGGGGAAAGAACGAAAAGAATGAAAAGAACATCAGGCTAATTACATTATGCAAACTGACAAGAGTATAATAGAGGGGAAAAGGCTACCCCAATTATCATACTGCATCTACGTGATGTGAGAAGAACAGAAAGATTATCAGAAAGTGAATCAAACCTGTGCTTTTGAATCCTCTGAACCAGGAGTAGAAAAACTACCATTTCCTAGCAACCCAGGTGATGGTTTTGGGAGCAGATCATCAGGAGATTTAGAAGACATAATCATATCCTCGAGTTCAACATCCACCTCCACATCGGATATCGAACTTTTACAGTTAGCATTATCAGTTGGCATATCAGAAACCAAAAACTTTTGTTCAGATGGATCTTTCTTTCCAAGGTTGATCTCCATTTGAGATTGCTTAAATTGATCTTCCTCCAAAGATTCATTACTATTACTATAAATGCAGCAAGGCGACTGAGATTTCTTATTGCAGGATCTTAAGTTTCTGGATGAAGAATCTTCTCTCTTATTGAAATTTCCCTTAATTGCCTTATTTCTACATCGATTCATGGCTTTTCCTGGCATCAAACAATTGTCCTGGTCAAGACTTCTACATCTGGAAGAATTTCTGACACATCCATCCTTCCTACCTCCACTGCAACTCGTGCCCAAAGGATTATCCCACTTTGCATTTTCCTCTTTGCCAAAAAATCTGTCACTGGACCCATACGACCTAATCCTTTGGTCCAAGTTCTCCTGCCTCATTTCCCAACCAGGAATTGCAAGCATTTCACCTAGCGTGCTGCCCTTACCAACTGCTCCAATATCCTGATACCTTTGGGACATTGTCCATCTCTTTGAGAGTCTCTTCTTCGCTTCCTTACAGAGAGATGAATTGATCAAGTGCAATGATGAAGGCTTCCCCCAGTTACTCCGATGGAATGAATTTCTGGAAGTCATAATTGTGATCTCTGATTCACATGAGGAATCACTAACAGACCCATTATATGAGCTCTCATCCCCAGCATGTCTCCTAAACGGCGAGGACAAATCAATCGGCTCACTACCCAAACTTTCTCTAATTTTCCTAGTAACGTCCTTTGCTAGTTCTCTAGATTCTCTAAACTTAGGCCCCCAAAAACCCACATCACTATACATGTTTTTCCTAGTAAATGGTTCTTCTTCCCCAGTGTCAATACACGGATATTCCATGTGCTTCCTACAGTCCGAAAGATTATCATGTTGAGAACGGTGGGACGAAACAGATCTAGCAGCATTCCGCAACTTTTCAAGGTTCGGCTTCAGAACAACAATCCTTGTTGGGTGGGTATTGGTCTCATGCTTCCCATCTAATTGAATTTTTGACATCTTAACAGGTTTTTGAGCACCACGCTGACTGTAGGAGTGGATGGAAAGACCACCACGATATTTCGAATGAGAGCTATTGTGATACCGTGAAGTCTCTTTCTCTGATTTCCAGCCAATGGTATTGCTTTCAAGCTTTTCCGAAGTTGATGACTTTATAACTGCTATGTGACTGCATTGTGATCTGAGCGCAGCCCTACGTAGATTAAGAAAATGCTTTGTACATAAGGAATCTGGCTGCTTAAGAAATCTCATCATTAGGTCCTTGTCGGGGTCCGTCATGTCAAGTGTATCACAAAATTCCATTGCATTATGAAGCTTTTCATTTGTGGAAGGACGTTTCCCATCCATGAACTTCTTCTGAATGATTGCCATCTCCGGTTGAGAAATCTTTGGATTTAGAGCCACTTTTGCAGGGAAACTCCCCCTATTAATCTTTGATGTTTCCAAAACTTCATACACATCCTTAAATTCTTGCTGATCCGCTGAGTTTTCCCTATTCAACTTGTGTTCTCGTTTTCCATCCTTTTGGGATGCTACAGATGTGGTCCTCTGTTTATACGTTTCCGAGAACCCTTTATGCTGTGTATGAAGAGGCTGCTGAGGTGGAAGCCCATCAAGACCCATCAATCGGGCAACAATGCTAGGTGGCCGTCTCTTGCACTCAGTTTCTTTTGACATCTCTTCTGCTAATAACTTCCTTATTGGCGTTCCAGTGACTCGTCTGGCAGAGCTCCTCTCCAACTCATATGTGCACTACATATGGAAAATCAATTTAAAACTAGAAAATTCAGCATAAATGAAGGAAGAATCACTAATGCTATTTGGCAGCAGAAGGATTGCTTTCTCAAAGACTATTCCAAAAGTGAATGTAAAAACAATACAGATATAGAAACTGCATAAAGCACCAAATTTTTCACTGCATTTCTCACAACATTGAGGGGCCCTACGCAATAACTTCGTGAGAAGCCCACCGTCGTGAGAAAGGTCGTGAAGAACATGGTGGGTCACTTGGTGTTTCTAGTGCTTTTTTGTTAAATTACAAATTGAATACATAAGCACAAATACAAAAACAAACAAGAAATTGGCACACCAAATCTTCTGTGGTGGTACCACCGCTGTAAGAACTAGAGTTTGATCCCAATTTTGGTACACTTCTTTGTCTTTGACTCGGCCTGTTTCCTGGAAATGAATATAGATAAAAACATTATAGGATGGCCATTCCAGGATAATATCTGAATAAGACAGACTACACACAGGCTACAACATGCACACAAAGAATTTTAAATTTTTAAATCACCAAAACCAAAGCCATGAAACAATGGATGGAAATAACATGCGACGGAAAGAACAAGGTTATGACAAAATCAAATCTCAAACACCAAATTCATTTGAAGATATTAGCCATAGTAGCTCAAAAACTAAGAAAATCAAAATTATTTTATATATATATATATATATATATATATAAACAGATCAGACTTTCTAACAGAACATAAGAACTTTTAGAACACTGGGCATTGCAATTGTTTCTCATGATAACCCCCTAAATTAATACAGAACCAAACAAATTCAGTTTGCAGCGAAGACAGTACTTAGTTCCACTTGCAAACAAAAATTACTTTAACAAAAGCACGAGCAAAGCCAAAACTCAACCAAACTCCAGAGCTGCCCGCTCCCCAAAGAGCAAAAGGACAAACAAAGATAGAAACAAACACAAAGGCTTGCTGAGAAAACTGGAGGAAAAGAAAGCTACATTTTCAGAAGAGTAATCCCAAATATCATTTTCCTTTTCAGAATTTCAGGCCTTAATTCTTTGAAAATTGGGGATTATCAAAATTAACAAATCAATTATCTGCTTTATTCTTATGAGAAGTTGAGAAACTAACTTTCCACCAACAAAAAATAACTTAAAACAAAAATCTTCAAATCTTCTTTTTTTTTCCCCCAACTTTCTCACCAAACAAACAAATGTATATAACAAGATAGCACAATTTGAGGTAATATCTATGTATGTGTCAAAAAAATTAGATAATTTTGGTCATCCCTTTTATTCTCTCTCCTTTCTCGCGTTCTTCTTACATAGGAAAGCATTCATTGATATTACTTTCACCTCTTATTGATCCAACAAAATAAATAATTTAGTGTTTACTTTTATTATTTTTTTGTTTAATTTTTTTATCTCCATAAATTAATAAATTAACAAATTCATATTTTAAATTGAATGCCTTAAAATTCATCAACTAACTAATTATTCAATTATTAACTTTATATCTTACTCTCAAATCATTAAAATTAGATAATTTAATGGCTTTAAACCCTTCTCATAACTAGTAAACATCCATTCCGAAAACAAAAAAATAAAAATAAAATAGGAGACTCTCATCATTCATCGGTTTTCTCGGAAACCAACCAGAGTACCTGACATATTATATATATATATATATATATATATATATATAGAGAGAGAGAGAGAGAGAGAGAGAGAGAGAGAGAACGAGAGAGAGAGAGAGAGAAACCTTCGTTAGTAGTCAGAACCTTCGACTTATTGTTCCAAACTTTCTCCATTTCCACTCATTCAAGAAAGACAAAAAGGAGAAAAGGCGAAAAAGAAGAGGAAATTCTCTGCCTCGAGTGGACAGACGAAGGACTCAAGAAGATCACCGGAGCAGAAACCCTAGCTTTTCGAGCTAAATTCAAGAACGAGTAGTGCGACGAAGCAGAATCTGATTAAGATCTTCAAACTATATCCACGGATGTACAAGACGCAGCTTCATTTAGAGAGAGAAAATGCAGATAAGAAGAGAGAGAGAGAGAGAGAGAGAGAGAGAGAGAGAGAGAGAGAGAGTGAAGATTACAGTGACTGAGCGAGGGAGGGAAGGGGAAACATTAATGGCTTCCGGAACTGGAAGGGAACCAACCGAACCTGGTTTTTGAACTTTCAAATGGTGGTAACGGGGGCATGACACAGAGGACCTCACAGGCTCACACACCCTTTGTCCTACCTGACACGTGTCCGTTTTTAAAAACGCCACGTTGTAAGGATTCTTGCCTTTTAATTTGACAGGTTTCGTGAAAGACAAAATTTGGTAACCACCGGCAGGTTGCCAAAGATTTTGTCCTATTTGAGAGAATTAGTTATTTGTTTATTTAAATTTTTTTAATAAAAATTTTAATTATTTTTTTTTATGGAGATGAGTTCAAAAAATTAAAAAAAATTAATCAAAATATAAAAAATACAGAAAAAATAAAAATAAATCAAATGAAACTTATAAATCAAATTTTATGTTACTTATTTTTATTTTTAATAAAAAAATTTATTTTTTAATCAAAATTTTTTAATTTTTTAATTTATCTCATCGAGACAATGAACAATTAGTCAAAAGATGAAAAAAAAAAACATAAATAAGCAAAATTCTCAACATTTAGCTCAAACACGGCCTTTATAAATTTTGGAAATTTTGCTTTTTAAAAAATAAAATTATTATTTGACTAGAATTGATTATTTTTTTGAATTTAAGCAAAAAATAAAATTTAAATTATAAAATTAAAAAATTCACTAATAACGAAAATAAACTATATAAATTTTAACTTATTGACTTTTTTATCTTTTTGAAGTTTTTTCTTTATATTTTTATCATTTTTTTTACTCCTCTTAACAAGGATAATCAAAAGCTATAATTAGTTTGACTTGATAATAAAAAAATTTATTAAAAAAAAAATAAACAAAATAAAAATAAGTAAATAAACAATTATCCAAAACGGAGCCAATGAGTTTTTTGTTTATTTTATTTTTTTGTTTGGTTTTGAGTGAATTTTTTATTATTTAATTAAATTATTATAATTTTTAAATTTTTCTTGTCAAAAATAAAAGTAAGAATAAACCAACAAAAAAATAAGAATAAGCCAATAAAAATAAGTCCAAAATAAAAACAATAATAAACCAATAAAGTAAATCTTATCTTGCTTATTTGGTCATAATTTAGTGAACTTTTTATATCTTTTTATTAAAAAAATTTAACTTCTTTACTCTGTCACATTCTAACTATTTGAAAAGGCTAAAAAAAAATTCAAATAAAAAGATAAAAAAAGGACCAGAATAAACAAAACTCTAACAAAATTGCCAACATAAGTCTAATATATAGATATTTATATAAAACATATTAATATTTATAAAAGTTGTAAAACTCACTACGAGAAGTATATTAATATCTTAAAAATATTATCCTTATATATTAATATTTATCTAAGTGATAAATTTTATTCTAAAATTATTTTGTTATTTTTCTATTTATATTAAATTATTAATCACGACGGCATCGACGCAATGGGTAAGTGTTAGTATGACCCATAGAAAAAATAAACTTAAAAAAATGCAATTGCCAATTTGAATAAATCATTTATATATAAAATTACTCATGCCTAAAGATATTATTGAAAATAATTTGGTCTTACCATTAATTTTTGGTAATAATGAAGAGTAAAAAATTAATAAAGATAATGGTGGTATTTGGTATTACTGAAACTAGAGTTTATAAATTATAATTTATAATATAAGTTATGAGTGTTTAGTAAATATGTTAAATTATAACTGAAATAAATAAAAATAATAATTAAAACTTATAGTATAAATTGTAAGTGTATACAAAAAATTATAATTTATAGATGTATTTGGCAAAACTGCTACCAGCTAGTAGCTTTTAGTTTCTTGTTATTAATTTTAGTTATTAGTTATAAATTTTTTCAAACACCTACAACTTTTACTACAACTTTGAACTACTTTTTTTTTTTCTATTTCAACGACAAATTACAATATATTTTTACCAAACATTCACAACTTTTACTACAAGTTACAATCTATAATGTATAAGTTATTAGTTTTAACAATTTTAAACACCACCTATAGCTAAAATTAATTATTAAAAATTAAAAATTACTAACAATAATTTTGTCAAATATCCTAAATAACGTACTAAACTGAGAAGAGAGAGATTATCAATATATTAGCCTTAAGCTTTCGTTTGGATTGAAAAAAGGAAGATTAAAGAGAAATGTTAGTTATGATGGAGAGTGAAAATAAGTGAAGGAAAATGATATCAATTTTCTCTCAATTTGTTTGGTTATTCAAAAGAGAAAGGAAAATATTATTTCTCTCGCTTTGTTTATTTTGATAATAATTAATAAAAAAAAAAAATATTTAATTTCAAATTACTATTACATGAAAAATATAAAATCCTTAGTACAACGTATCTTATTACAAAAGAATATTTAAAAAATAACTATAATTTTTAAACAAATATAAAACTAACAAATAAATTCATATATCCAATGGGTGGCAACATAACTATTCAAATAGTCTTAATTATTGCCTAAAAATCTTAACATAATAAATAAAAAATATAGTCACAATTCTCAAATTATGATCTCCAAAAAAATAAACACATGTATAAAATTATATGAATAAAATACTATCTTAGGAAAATCTTCATTCAAGACAAAAATATATATAACTATAATTTTTTCCTGAACAATGGCATACATGGTTGATTACTGCTACCATTTTTATATTGTTCAGAAAGAAATAAAAAGAGTTTAATAAGAATAAAATTCAATATTTTAGTATTTTATGATTGCTAACATTAACTCTAACAAACTGTTAGACTAATAAAATAGATAAACTTGTAAGGAGACTATAAACTTTAGAGATGATACCATAATTTCCTGTAATATAAGAGTGTTTATGTATTAGTTACAAGTCTCAAGAGAGGGCAGCATATTTTATTTTAGGAGCTTTCTGTTAAAAATTTAAAAAAATAAGTTTTAACGCGCAAAATTTATTAATAAAATTTTTAATGCGCGAGATCTAATCGCTTATAATACAGATAAATTTAACACAAACAGATAAATTTATATGTAATGTATACAGATAAATTTATCTGTATTCTTTATATAAATAAATTTATATGTGTATTTTCAAAATATGTATTAAGCACACAAATAAATTTATCTGTTTTACATAAATAAATATACAGATAAATTTATCTGTATAAAGAATACTGTGTCTACTTATTTATGCAAGATAGATAAATTTATCTGTGTGTCATTTCAAAATACCTATAAAACACACAGATAAATTTATCTGTCTTACATAAATAAGTATACAGATAAATTTATCTGTATATAGATTACTGTATATTTTTAAAATACGTATAAAGTACACAAATAAATTATAAAGAATACTGTACCCTTTCAAAATACGTATAAAATACACATAAATTTATGTAAGATAGATAAATTTATCTGTGTGCCTTTTCAAAACACGTATAAAACACACAGATAAATTTATCTGTATTGCATAAATAAGTAGACAGATAAATTTATTTATGTGCTTTTTTAAAACATGTATAAAGTACATAGATAAATTTATCTGTCTGTTTATTTATGTAAGACAAATAGATCTATCTATATGTTTTGAAAAATGCACAGATAAATTATCTGTTCAATGATCCAATTGAATCTCACGTGTTAAAATTGGAACTCGCACGTTAAATTTTTTTATAGTAATTAAAAAACAAAATTAACGCTACTTTAAGGACCTAAGACTAATTTTTTATTTATTTTATTATTTTGCAAGTTTTAGAAATTAAAAAAAAAACTATAAACAACAAAGAATTGCCAAAGCTTTCCAGATACCATTTTTTTCTTTTTTTATTTATATCTTTTGGCGGGTATCAGCATGCCATATTATTGTATTAACTCAAAATCATTTCTTAAAAAACAAAAAATTGGAGGAGTTCGTTGTAATTTATGATGAACTCAAAATTTAAGTTCAAAATTGATGATGAATTTAGAAAGGGATTACTAGAGATAGCCCTCTTCACTAATCATTTAATGTTTCATTTACAAAAAGCTAATACGCCATTTAACAGAAAGGGTGTCTACATTTATTGCCTAATTTTTATTTTTTTAAAAGATACCCTTACAACTACTTTCAAATTTTTTTAAAACTGTGCTACATACACCGTACAAATTAAGTAAAATCATTGGCATAAATGTGGGACCCACAATTTTATAAGTGATTATTTAGTACTCTCTCGTAGTATTAACTGACAAGTCCATTAGGTACTCTTACCCAATTTAATTAATATAAATTTTATAGTATAAATATAATAATTTATTTTTATTAAATAATTTAAAGACAAAAAATAACCTATATTATATAAATTGTGATATTCATTTATTAAGAATATTATATCTCATGGCCAACTGATACTTTGAAAGTACCTAATAATGTGGGTGGCTTGTGGCTTGGATCTATAAGACCTGACTGTTCACTTAGTATTTTTCTTACATTACAAGTTGAAGGAAAAAAAAATCAAGGTCAAGCCAATGTTCTGTTTGGACTAGATTTTGGTTTTTTTGTTTATTTTTGATTTTTATGACTTTTTTTAACTTTTAACTAATAAATTTTACTTTTAAAAATCGTCTCAATGAGCTGAACTGAAAAATTAAAACTTTTTTATCAAAAGATTAAAGAGGTTCCACTAAAACAAAAATAAATTACATAAAATTTGACTTCGTTCAACTTATTTTTGTCTTTTTTGGAAATTAATATTTTGATCAAAAAAAATTTTTTTTTTCGCCTTCAAAAAAGTATAATAGTTTAATTAAAAAAATTTATTAAAAATTAAATAAAATAAGTAAATAAGAAATTATCCCAAATGAATCAAGCTTATGTTTAGCCTAACTTTTTTTTAAAACTTTTTACTTGAAAGCTTCCTAAAAAATTTACTGGTTTAGTTTTCTATTAAAATCAATTAATTTTTTTCACATCATTTCACATATATTTTTTTATAAAAAAGTCTAAAAGTCTAAAAAAAAAATTAGACCAAATACAAGCTAAGGCTCGATTTTGGAATAATGACATATTTATTTTATTTTATTTTAATTATTTTTATTTTTAGTGAATTGTTTATATCTTTAAGTAATACTTAATAAATTACTCTATTGAAACAAAGCAAAACAACTAGTTTTTTAAAAAATATGATAAAAAAATTTAGGGAAAAGACAAAATAAGCAAAAAGAAATCAAAAAGTCAAAAAAAATCCTATTTTGAGTTTTAGTTTTTTTTATTGTTTTGCTTAAAACCTTCTACATTTTTAAGTAACTCTTATTAAGAAAAACTGAAAAAATATATTTTTTTTTGAAAAAAAGACAAAAAACTCTCCCAAAAAAAAAATCTAACTTTTATTTCAAACTACACATAAACTCAATAAAGAGTGGATTAGTGCATGAGATTGAGACTTACAAAGAGCATTTGTCAAAACTTCCCAATACAACTTTTAATTTATTATTTTTAATTGTGTCAACTTATGTGTTCCATCTTTTACATCTTACTTACGAGCTAAAAATAATTTTTAAAACTCAATTTTAAATATTAATCATTTTGGTACTTTTATGTTTAATTTTAAAATTATTAACTTTTATTACGGCAGCCAAAATACCCAAAATACCCATGAGCTTGAAAAGAATAAATTGTACAAAGATAGATGAGATGGAATTAGAGGACATAAGGGCTCACTATTTTCTTTTTACTCCTTGGGATTAATAGTCCCCATTTGAATCATTGAGCTCGTTTGATATTTCGAATGTGATTGGATAGAATAAGAAAAATAGATAATATTGTAGGTTTCATATATTTTTTTAATATTCGAAAATTATGGAATGAAATATGTATATAGTGAAAAATTTAGTTCATATTTAATTAGGGTGAGATAAAAAGTAGGATAAGATTTATAGAACCATCTATGACCATCAGATAAGAAGGGAAGATAATTTAAAACTTTGTACTAATAATAATAAGGAGGACTTGGTATTATTAATATCATGAATGATGTATTAGTAATTCGGTATTCATTGAATTATTAGTTTTAATCTCACGATACAAACACGAAATTAATAATTCGAGGAGACAAAAATTAAGCATGCGGGGTTCCACATGTTTTTTAGTCTAGTCCAATCCTCCCGATCTGCCAATCCAAATATGCTCATTGTACTTGGACTAATAGTTAGGTATATACTAGATAATTCTTAGAAGAAGTAATACCGTGTGCGAGACTTTGAATTATTTTTGCTCATTATCCTTTGATTACGATAACTCTACAAGCTTTATTTATTTTTTTTATGTCATTCTAACTAAATATGAACTAAATTTTTTATTATATATAGAATTATCTCTATAATTTTCTGATATACCAAAAAAAAACACGTGGGACTGCTAATCATACATATTCTTCCTATCAAATTCAATCTAATTTGAAATAACAAACAAGTCCTCATGTAATCTTACTACATCAAGTGTAGTCCTTATTCTCTAATACAAAATGATACTTCAATATATATGGATCATTAGTGAGATTTTATTACTCACTTTCTTTTGATATTACCTCTATGCTGTGTTTGGAAGACAGTAATATTAAGGAGGAATAAGAATGTGATTCTTAATTGCTATAATTTTAATGTCTGGATAGAATTAGAGTCCGAATATGATTCTTGATATATCAATCCAACAACAATTAATTTTCTAATGAGAAGAGGAATTTGATTACTCCCTTCCCCCATTATAATCCTAGATTACTAGGAAATTAAACTACTACCGAAATAAGAAGTCAAATTATTTCACTACTATATCCATATAACTTCACCTCTCTCTATACACATCGGTGAAATATATCTCTATCTTTTATCTCCCATTCAACCCATTCACTTAACTATTCCCATCATTTACCTATGAGGTGCAAAAATCTTCATAGTTCCATAACAGGTATCTCTCTCTTTCTCTCTCTCTCGCTCTCGCTCTTGTTCTTTGAGTAAAATTCTGAATTTAAAAACTAAAAATATAAGCACAAACAAGTACCATCATGTTAATCTAGTTTTGAAAAAGGGGGGGAGGGGAGGCAAACCATTTTGCATAGATTTTGATAAGATTGACTAGAATGCAACAAGCATAGCAGTACATATAGGAGAAAAAAAAAATGTCATCAACCCAACAAAACAAGGAATCTTCAATAAAAAAATTTACATTTACAGAGGGGGGCTCTGATTGTTTGGTAGCTGAAAGCAGCATATCTAGGTTTTGTTTTGCTCCTTGTCAAGTTTGGCATACCCTTTGTTTTGTTTTGTTTTATTTTGGGGAGGATTATAATAGGTTTTGGAAAACTAGGTGCTCCTAGGGGTTGAGAAATTGAAGGTGAGATGACTAACAAGTTTATAACATAATCAACAATAGCACAAATTGAGTAATTTTGTGTCCCTGCTTAGTCCAAGACCTCATTTTAAGGTAGTCGTCTTCTTGTTCAGTCGAAGAGAAAAAAAAGAGACAGAGAAAAAATTTAATCGTTATATTTCTTTGCAAGCATGTTCAGTTACTTTTAATATCTTTATTCGTAAAGCACAATTCGTATTCTTAAAAGGTGTATTGTCATACTAGTATGGTTGAAAAGATTGAGTGTAAATTAATTTATTTTTGAAAAAAAATTACCTAGTACATATTATGTTCTGTGTGTCCCAACTTGTATGTGGCTCTATTTCTACAGTATATAATATTTATTTTTGTTTGTATACGCAAATTGACATTATAGAAGAAACATGTAATTTAAACAGTAAAAATGAGATTTTTTTGTTATTTTTATTTATATATATACATATAATTTATTTATTTATTTTGTGTTTTATTATTTTTACTCTTTTTTAGATATACAATTTTTTTATTTAAAATAATATCACTACACTTCATAACAACAATAACTACACTCCCTCACTGTAAGGAATTATTATTGCTATTACTATTATTTTTTTTATTATTATTTTTTTAAATATGGCTTCATCAACTAACTAACAACCGTTTGGTTGTTTTTTTCATTTATATATTTTTTTCTTTTTTTATATAAAATAATTATTACTATTATTGTTAATAATAATACTAACAATAATAATAATATAATATATTTAATAATTTCTTGTTCAACGGTTCCTGCTAATATCGTAGGAAGTGACCATAAGTTTAATCATTTTGATATGATATCAATATGTCACCACCTGACTATGACCCCACCCTTATTATTTCACGTCCTAGTATTTTTATTTTTATTTTTCTCAAATTAAAAAATTTCGTTCGATCTATACATCATCAATAACATTAGTTCGATAAATAATACAACTATAATAATATTCATGATGTATGATTAATAAATAAAATAATATTTTATAAAAAAACTAATTATTTTTAAATAAAAATAATTTATAAAAACAAATAATCTACCAATATATGTATCACCTATCTTTTGAATCTTCTTAATAATAAGAGATATATGCCTGCTTTGTAATATCCCAAAATCAACGATGCTGGGTCCCGTCCCTCCCTCTTTTTCTTCTCTCTCATTTTTTTTTTCTCTTTCTTTCTCTCTGACTGTATTCCCACTGCTTGCTTGTGTTTCCATGCTTGCTTTTATAGTAATTATTAGGTTTAGGAAGAATCTTGAGGTAATAATTAAGAGGATGATGAAGAGGAGAAGGATGAAAAGGCATGGGCGTACTTGGCGCTTTTTTTTTTTTTTAAATCCCAAACATTCCAAACATACGAAATTATAATATATTATAATTTTGTATATGTATATTATACTATTAATATTATATTATTATAGTAATAATATTATTATATAATATTAATATATTATATTATTAATAATATATAATATTCACCATATGTTTAGAATGACAAGATACGAATTTATGCAATCAAAATTATTCTAGATAATTTTAGTTTTTTAAGATATTAACTCCCGAATATTTAAAAATGTTATTGTTATTTGTTTCATTTTTTGATAAAAATTCTCTAAAACTTAATTTAATTTATTTATTTATTTATTATTATTATTATTATTTTGAGTTACTAAAATGTCGACGAGTTGCTACAAAGCGAGTTTTAAGAGTGATTAATGAGTATTAAAAGTGATTATTCCAACTTTGAAAGTGATGAAGAGAGCTTTGAAGAGGCTTTGAGAGAAATTAAGCGTGTTGAAATGAATGGTGAGGAAAATGAAATGGATACGGCGGATTTATAAGGGAAAAAACGCCTTTTTAAAAAACTCCAAAAAGGCTGTTTATGGACGTTCCAAATGGCTCCTAATGGAAGTGGTGCCTAACTCAAAGCAGAATGTGCTATCTTGTTCCACATATCATCCAAGGCTAAAACCTCGGGCCCATTTCCCATTAACTAGCGGAATAAAAAATAATATAAAAAAAAAAAGCTCCTAATGGGCAAATCGTCACAGCCGTTGGATTGCCACAGCTGCGCGATCAAAAAGGCTATTCGGCCTCACGGGCTGACTATGGGTGGGCTTCGCGAGCTTGGCCTTTTTTTTCTGTGGGCCAACTAATCGAGCTATGGCGTGGGTCGGGTCGGGTCACAGTTTCGCTACATACGCACAGGCCCAGTTTGAGAATTTTTTGCCGCATCACGCCCTGCTCCACATGTCTCTGTTCCAATTTTTTCGGATTTTTTTTGTTCCCAAAACCATGTGGAGCTGAGTCGGTATTTTCTTTTTCCATCCCAATTTTTTTTTGCTCCGTTCTCAATTACATAAAATAAATAAATTTATATCAATAAATACATATATAAAATTTATTTTAAAAAATATAAAAAGAGTAAATCATAAAAATATTATATTTATTTCTCTTTTTTCATCTCTATTTTTTTTTTGTATTTTAAATTTCAAATCATTCATCAAATATTTTTTTTAGTTATAATATTATAATATTATATTGAACTCTCATTAATTTCATCTTTTTAATATTGATAAATTATTCTCAATATGTTTCCATTCTACTTCTCTAATTTTCTCTCCCCATTTTCACCCTGATAAAAGTGGTGATAAAAGTGGTGACAAGGATAGAACACCATATTTTCGCCCCCACCCCGCCTCATTGTCATGATGTCATTCTTACGAACATTCCTACATAAAACTATTAGCCAACATTGCACATCAAGAGACAAGAAGTTGGCTCCTAAATGTTCAAACATTGGTGGGGGAAAAATTGGTTCAAGCATTCTAAATTCAAGTCAGATGTAAAACAATTAAAGCTTATTTGATCTGTAACAATAGGTTAAAATGGAATAATGATCATTCTAGGTTAAAATGGAATAATGATCATTCTAGTTTTTCAGCTTTTCAAATTTTGTATTTATTTTTAAAATAAGAATCGTTATTCCATTAACATAGTTATTCTACCGAAAAAATGAAAATATCTATTTCTTCTCACAACTTGAAGAATAAGTACTCCATTCCAACATAAAATATACTACTTGCTACACCTCACCACACCACACCAACACCGCCATCTTTACCACCACTGCTACCACCATCGCTGCAACCATAACCATCAACAATCACTGCCGCCGCCGCCACCACCACCAGCCACCACCACCAACCACCACTGTCGCTGCCACTACAATCACCACCCCGCCATCATGACCTATCACTCCACTGCCATTGCTACCACCTCGTCGCTATGACCTAATGCCGCACCACCGCTACCACCCTCACTACCACTGCTGTCGCCACTACTATTACCCCACTATTGCCACCACCACTACTACACTGTTGCCACCACCACTACTCTACCGATGTCGTTGCCGCCCTTGTCCCCACCTCCACCACCAACACTGCCAGGACCGTTGTCGTTCCACCACTACCTCTACTGCCACTACTGCCATCGCTAGAGCTGCCTTCATGCCACCACCACCCCTATAACACCTTTTTAATTTCATTTGTGTTATCTTGGGATTACTATAACACTTCTAATGATAAAGTATTATGAGATTTATAATTTGTATTATATTATATAAAATTATAATAAATTTTGCTAATATTTGAGAATTAATCATCGTTTGTTAAATCTTTTTGCATTGTATTTTCATTCTATTAGATAAACATGCCAAGCAAGGGAATAAAAATAGTCATTCTATATTTTTATTTCGCTGTCATTTCATGTTGACATCTAAAAAGTAGAATGAGAATAAACATTTCATTCTATCCTACTTTACATTCCATTCGGACTTCATTCCATTTTTACACCATTCCATTATGGTGTACCAAACAGCAATTGCATTTATCAGAATCCAAGTCAAACCAAAGGGAATCTCCCCCACCCACTCAACATTTCAAAGAACTGCAACGCGTTATGTATGCTCACACTATTTCGGACAGCAGAACAAATCAAGCAAATTTGACTTATTTTATTTACTTATTTTATTTTGGTTATTTTTGTTTTTAGTGAATTTTTTCTATCTCTTTAGTCTAATTATTATAATTTCCCAATTCCTTTCATCGCGAAGAGTTGAAAAGGTAAAATATTTTGTTGATTTTTTTTTTTTTAGTGAATTTTATTCATCTTTTGATCAATTTTTTTTTTACATTTTTGGTTCCTTTCATCAAGTCCATAACAGTCAAAAATAGGCAAAAATCTCAATCAATATCCCAACAGGGTCTTTTGGGTAATTTCACATATAAAGGCAATATGTTGATTAACTAAGTACTAGACCCCCCTAGATATCAAATTATTTACAAATTATTCACATAGTGTTTGATAAAGGTACTGTTGATAGCTTTTAGCTTTCTGGTACTAATTTTAGCTATAATAAGTATTTTTTTCTAAACACTTAGAACTTCTTATACTAATTATAACTTAGAACTTCCGATACAAATTATAACTATTTTTTTTTATTTCAGTTACAAGTGATAATTTTTATCAACCACTCACCGCTTCTACTACAAGTTACAATTTACAAGTTGTAATCTATAAATTACTAATTTCAATATTGTCAAAAACCATAACAGCTGCTCTAGGAAGGGCAGGCAGAACAGATACATCAACCCCACAATATGATCACCTTCACATATATGTGAAAATTTGCTCCACAATCTGAACATATATGGAATTTTGATTGGTTAATCATTAATAGGAATAATAATTTTTTTCAATTTCAAGGCATAACAGTAGGAAATCAGCAATAGTAAGAAGTAATAGTTCTACAAAAAAAAACAAAAACAAACAAACAAACAAACAAAATGAAAGCTGCAGCAATGATGCATGAAACTAACTTTCAATGCCAATGGACAAGACTTTCTAACCAAGTTAGGAGATAGGCAACGAAAGAATGTATGAAGTCTGGGAGTGAGTCAATATTACGATGGACAGTCCTATAAAAGAGGCGTGTTGTGTGGGATGCGGCGGATGCCCATGTCGGACATGACACTCCAAAGATACTCTTAAATAGGTGTCCGACACTTCTTGAACCATCCAAGCACGTCCTACGTAATGAATTTATTATAATATCATACAATTTTTCAACAATTGATGAACACTTCAATTACACTTTTTGAACCCTCTAAGGACGTCCTATGTAATGAATTTCTTTAAAATAACAATGTTTTGCATTCTTCAAAACGAAAATTATACACGGTAAATATGTTTTGAAATATTTATAAAATGAAATGTAAAATTTTTCAATTTTGTTAGTGATATACTGGTATGTTGTATATTTTTAAGTACTATTAAATAAATTATTTATATATTTAACATATAATATATATATATAATTATAATTTTTAGTATATCGATACGATTGCTTTCACAATAAACTTGTAAATAGATGAAATTTTACGATATTTTAAAACCGTTGGCCAATAATATCATTATGAATACTACCAAATACATTTTTTGAAATGCATGTAACCAAATAATCATTTATCCATTTATCTTCGGCCCATTCGATTACGCAATTGATCTTTATAATTTTCATTGATGAAAAAGCTCTTTCTACGGTTACGGTCTCTACCAGTAGAATTAATTCTAACTTTCCAAGTAAATATACTAACAGATATATTATGTTCTTATTTGTCTCTACTAACTTTCTAGCGATATTACTAATCTCTTTCAGCTCCATAAACTCATTGCTAGAGCACGCATAATGTAGTTCTTAAGTTGTAATAGCCTGCCGGGTATCCAAACGTTTGGATTAGTTTTCAGGTATTTAACTAGGGTGTTCAACCAATCCATAGGGCGTTCAAGTTATTAAATTTCCAATACAAATACAAAATTTACATATGTACATAAAATTAAAAGTCGCCCTGTCCTCAAATCAGATTACATCATTAGATCATATATAAATTGTCAATATAAATACAAATTTATATATGTATATAAAATTAGAAAATTCAGGGTATATAATTGAATACCCTCACTTACTAGTGGAGTCGCCCCTGTCCAAGTGGAGTCGCCCCTGTCCTCAAATCAGATTAGATCATTAGATCAAATCTACATAGTTTTATTAGATATTCCTCAAGGGGCAAAGGCTACTGAGTCGTTCACGTTAAGCACATCCAATCTCTAAAAAAGGGTGTCAATATAAACAGTCACAACAACAACAACCACACACAAAAAAAAAAATTTGAAGCCCATTTTGAACATAATTAATTGTGAAACATTGAAGACACCAAAATGCAATGACGAAGAAAGAAGAAATCCCAAATCAAAAAGTGCAAATTACGAGAGATGCTAACAAGAAAATTACCAGTTTAATCTCGAGAGCAGCTTCATGTCTTCCTAAACATTACAGGTTCGACCTTGGACTATCCTACATACTGTGCCTTTTACTTCTGGGGCTAAATGTGACTACCTTATAATATTGAGAATGCAGATGCATTCAGATCACCAATACAGAGTAAAGGCAGACAATGAAAGCATGCAGAAGAAAGCCACGTGTATATAGAATATTTAACAAGCCAAGTCCCATGAATAATCATTTTCTGCCAGTGCCTTATCTATTGGTTAGAGTTCATTGCATTTAGTTTAGACCATGAAAGAAAGCTAGGTAGGGTACATTAGTTCCAGTCATTCCAATCTTTGGTCATTGGTCAGTTTGTTGTGTCAACTGTAAAGAAGCATTGATGTTTTGCACTGATTCAATTATACAATGCGATTAATTCAACATATAAATCAATTTTAACTCTTTCATTGTCCTATGTTTCAAATGGAGAAAACTCAATTACCCTTCAACTGTAGCAAGCTTTCACTATTCACTTAGACCTAATCAAGGGTTCCAAACATTGAATGTGGGATTAATAATTTCTCATCCATCTAGAGCCTGTAAAACTAATAACACCAAGGGAAGGCTTGATATTATTAATACCATGAATAATGGATTAACAATTTCTCATCCATCGGACACCTAATCCCAATGCCGCGATACAAATACCGGATTATTTATTCTGAAAGACAAAAACTGAAATGGTGGGCCCCAATGTTTTTGATCCAATACGGTACCCCCCTTGTCCCTCAATCCAAGCATGCTCCAAGAATATATAAAGTCTATTGTTCTGTCCACTAATGGAGCACCATGCTCAAAAAACCAACTATACAAATTACTAAAAAGCATGCCCTTCACTTTAACTAACAGTGACTCAGTTCCATCAAAAATTCTCCTACAGATTCATCAGCCAGTTGATTATGCAGACCCCATATAAACAACTTTAGAAGCATCAGATGCAGTCGTCTCACATGATAAACTACCATCAGTGAACATTCCTTACATTATATATAATGGAACCATTCATAATGTTTAGTTCGAATTTATAATTAGATATATCCCTAATTTACACAAATGGAACAGCACGTCATTATTTTTAATCAATGAACAACACATCAATTCATTCTCACAATATGGGTCAAAAAATAAACCATTCAAAACAGTAATAAATAAACAAACAAAGAGGAAAACATGAAGGCAGTAATACTAGCAATTTTCTCATCATAAAAACAATATATTGCCTTCCCAATTATTCGATCCACTAAAACTTTGAGATAAATAAACCACTTACCCAACCACAAAACTTTTCATTGAGTCACTACTCCCTGTATTTGGCATGATATTAAGCAGCCTAGCTACAATGACAAAAACAAACTACTATCCAAAACATAAATAAAACAGAAAAGGAAGAAGAGTAACAAAAAAAGAACCTCAATTGTAGCTATTGATCATCCCTTGACAGAATCTGATAGCCCATTTCCCTCAGCTTTTTGAATTCGCTCTCTCGTTTTCCACCTTCTGCCCAAAAACCTTGGTTGCGATCATATTATCATCGAAATATTGAGCATAGGGATGCCCCCTCGGAACAAGCCGCCGATACTTCTGAAACTGCTTCTCTGCCTCATCTTTCTTCCTCAACAGAGTATAGATAATTCCCTGACACAAATAGGGCCGAAAATCCCTCGGCTCTTCCTTCGCAAGCTCCTGATAAACCTTCAATGCATCATTGTAATTGCCTTCAATAACCCGAATTTGAGCAATCAAGAGCTTAAAGTCCCTCAAGTCATCCTTTTTCTTCCCTCTCTTGCAAATCTCCATCGCCTCCCCAACCCTCTTCTCAATCTCCTTCAATTCGCCGTCCGCATCGGCCTGAGATGCCACCATTACCAGGCCGTGATAAGCCTCCACCCGAGAAGGGTCTTTCTCGAGTATCTGGTTGAACCCCAATTTCGCCATTTCGAGCTCTTCGTTGTACAAGTGCAAGTGGGCCTTCAGCAATGGCCACTCATCGTCTTCGGGTTCGAGTCTGATCAACTGTTCTACAATGCCAATCGCTTCCTCGACCTTTCGGTTCTTGATCTTCGCCTCCATTAAGTTCCGGAGGGCTTGAACGTCGTCAGGGTGAGAAATCACGTACTCATCGAGGGCTTTCTCTTTCTCTTCGTTTGAAACAGATTCCTTCGCTGAAGTTTCAACTGCGGGCGGCGGCGAAATGGCAGCGGCAGCGGCGAGGGGCTTGAGGCTTAAGCGGGCGAAGAAGACGGCGGCGGCGGCGACGACAGCGACGGCGATGCTTTTAAGGAGAGAGAAAGGGAAGGGATTTAGGGTTTCGGTGAATTGGGGGTTCGGGGTTTTAGGGTTTGGCAAGAGAGGGTCAGAGAATGATGATGAAGAAGAAGAATAGGATGAGGAGGAGGAGGACGACGACGACGATAACGCTCTGGTTGATAAGGATAGTTTGAGCGACGACGAAAGTGGTGCCGGTGGGGTTCGGAAGGGAAAGGAAGATATTGGTCTTGAGAAAGATGGACGGCAGTGATGAAGTGAGAGGTAGGGCGGTTGGTGACGGTGGTGGATTTTAGCGACAGAATCCATGGTTTAGGGTTTATGACGGAGAGAGAGAGAGAGAGAGAGAGAGAAGGCTAAAACCCTGATGATAAGCAGGACGAGGAGAAGAAGGTGAGAGGGGAACGGATACCGGGTTCCGCTCACAGCGGGAGCTGCTGTGAGCTGAAATGCATTTTATTTAGAATTTTAAAATTTTATAAAATTTGTTTATTATGTTAAAAATTTTAAATATTTAATTTTAATTAAAAAAATTAAATTAATCAAATACAGTAATTATATAATTTAAATATATTTATTTAATAGTTTATTTTTAAATATTAAAAAATATTTATTTATTTTCAAAATAAATATATTTTAATCTGCATAAATAATAATATCTAATTAACTTATTTTTTTACAAAAATTTCTTACCTAAAAAATTAAACATAATAAATAATTTTAATTAAATGTTAAAATTCTCAATAAAACATTCTTCAACCCACAGCTCCTAGAGCTGTGATTAGCTCCAGCGGGAGTTCCGAGGGGAATGGATACACACGTGAGGGAACACAACAGAGAAAGATGTGTTTGTCAAAAAAAGCAAAATCAAATACTTCCTTTTTTATTTGTAATGATTCTTTTAATTATTGAATAATTAAAAAAGCTAAAGTTTAAAATTAAAAAATAAGAAATTCAAAACAGATCAAAAAAATATTTTTTAATCAAGATATAGAGTTTTTTTTTTACGTATTAGAGTGGTTATGACGAAAATATTTTAAAAGTAAATTTTTTTAATAATGTATAAAATATATAAAAATAAATAAAATGTTGAGTTTGGTGAACCTTTTCCAAAAATACAACCTATCAAAATCCTTATTACAAGTTTTTTTTTCTCCTTTTCTCTTTTTACCTAAGAATATACTTAAAACTTGTGTCGAGATTTTTTGATAAAATTTTCTATGAAACTATTCAAAAATTGAGAGCAAAGTTAGGAATAAAGTTGAAAAGAAATCACATAATCCGTCTTATAAGTTTCTTTCTCTTTTTCTCTTTTTACCTAAGAATATGACTAGGAAAGTGACTGTACACACTAAAAAAGCTCAACAAAATAACTCCTTGAACAGAGTGAGCGGGCAGGTTAGATGGATCAAATAGGTACTTCACTGCTTTACTGAGTGGCTCTCCACATTCACACAAATTTGGCACATGATACTCACTTGTAACCTTATTAATAAATACGTCACTTTCACCCCTAACAACTTGAGCTATATTTAGTGAGCAAAGAGCTCCCGGCTTTTCTAATATTTGTTCCGGTACACAGAACTACCAAAGCGAAAACCTCATCGATAGGCAGGCCAATAATATAAATTTGACAAATTTTATATACGAATATACTATTGCATCCAAAGTGTAAATTCTTTTATCCTGAGATCACATAATCAAGTTTTACAAGTTTCTTTTTCTTTTTTTCTTTTGACCTATGAGCATGACTCAAAACTTGTGTACGAGATTTTTGGTGAAATTTTCTATGAAACTATTCAAAAAATGAGAGCAAAGTTAAAAGTAAAGTTGGAAAAGAAATCACTTAATAGTGAAATGGAATAATAACACATAATAATGAAACAAAACTTCCGAGCTCAATAGGCCTAGTCGATTGGTTGCTAAAAGATACATTAGACCTCAAAATCACTACTATTAGTCTCGCTTGCACAACTGAGAGAAGAATTTGACATCAATTCGTCGGATTACAATGCCTTCAAACAGAGATCGATAATGGTGGCGTAGAAGTTAACGCTAAAGAAGAGATTGGCGAGAAAAAATCGAAGCATGTGAAATTTGACGACGATCGATGATCGAAGACTTGTTTCTTACCAAGAGCCGAAACAAATACAACAATGGTGAATCCCAAAGTTACAAAAGATGCTTGCACAGTAAAACCTCTTTTATATTTCTCCTGAAAAAGTGAACGAGAAATAGGCAAAACAGCTTTTGATTATTTCAAACCTTTTCCATTTTTAACTAGTTTTTTTCTTGAAATTCTTTTAGAAAACTACTTACCAAATGTGTTTTCATAGTTTTAAGAGAAGTTATTCTAAAAAATAACAAAAAAAAAAGTGCAACCAAACAAGGATTTTTGTGAAATTATGGCATAAAGATTTTTTTCTCAAGTTAATTAAAGTGAGAGTATGCATGACTTTTCTTTCAATAAGTTAAGGATAAATAAGCATATAATTTTTGAAAATATTTTTTATTTTTCAAAAATGCTAAACTTATTTCAATATCTGCTACGTTTTTCGTTCAATTGAGAGGATAAATGCATAAAGTTTTTACCAATATTTTAGTGATAGTTTTTTCTTTTGAACTTAATATTTTAGTAATAGATTGAATACCCAATTTCTCTGAAATTTCAACTAAATTGTATAAAAGAATACACGTTACACAAGTTTATATTATTTATTCATACATATTTAATTAGCTATGCATATTATGAAATCAAAATGAAGAGGCCAGATGTCAAGGGGCTTTTTTTTTTTTTTTAAATTTGCTACAAACTTATAAAACAAACTAAGAAACTTTCACCCAATTCAAAATAAATGGTATAGATTCAACTGGAGGTAGTGTGCTACACTTCCGATGAATTTACTGTTGATCAAAGATTTCGATACTGTACTGTAAAGAACAACATAAATAAGAACATGAAATAGGATTGTAAAAAAAATTTCAAATGAATCGAAAAATTATAGAATATCGAGGTTAGTGTTGAACACTATTTTCTTAAGATAGATTCGTTTCCTACACCGGTATTAATGGGCTCCATGAACATTTATCTTCATGAATACAACAATCACACTCAAATGGAATAAAGAATTGTATATTAAAAACCGTGTAGAATAATGTGATTTTATAGCCTTTCAAGTGACTCTTTGGAGCAGTCACTGCTACTGTTCAAAATAGGTTCGATATTTTTGTCAGCAACACTCGAGCACTTGGCGAGCGCCGATCGAGCATTCTACACCAGAATTCACAAGGATATCTTGGCGTTCAAGCGCTCGGCGAGTGGCCTATAATAAACTAATTTCTGTGCAGAGCGCTATGCAAGTGTCTTATTCTAGAAATTGGCTATTGAGTTCCAAAACTATTAGGTTAACAATCAGTAATCGAATTTCAAAAATTTTATTTAAATAAAAAATAATTCAAAAATATATAAGCTACTCTGATCCAAGCACGACCCACAACCTAAGCCTAGAACGGTCACGACCAGTCGGTTGGACAGCACGGGCAAGCGACGTGTACCCGTGTGCAATTTGGGTTGAACTCACCATTTGGTAGATATTCTCCCGTTCACAAAATTTGGTACCCCTAAGGAATTCTCTCCTTAATCTAAGTTTAGTTTATACATACCCACAAAATTTTTCATGAACTTCTAATGTGGGCTTGACGGTGGTTACTATCATTGAAACTCATTAAATCCATGTTCAAATAGTGATTTTGAACATCGATTTTTTATTCAACTCTTATTAGATTTTAACAAATAAATATACATTATTCATCTCCTTGCGGAGATAGACGCATAGCAACCCGAATCCAACTTAAAAGACGTATAGGTCCTACATTTATTTTAACTCAAAGATTGCCAAAAATAAGAAATTAAAATTCAAGTTTTTAACAATTCCTCATATGAATGAGAAATAGTTATAAAACCAATGCAAATACAAACACACAAAAGAGAGTACAAGCGAAAATCTCCTGTATAAAAATAAGTAGCTTGTGGTTTTGAACATTCCTTTGTGAAAGTCTATCAAATTTACTGTCTAATCACCACTATCATTGTTTGTACCGCCGTTACTATTACCATCATCATTTCCACACCGTTGCTACATGCCACCATTACTTCATTTGTTGCTAGCACCACCAACACCACCTTTATGACCACTATCGTCGTATTCACCACCCCCAACACCATCACACCACTGTTGCTGCCTCCCACCTTTACATCACCGATGCTGCCTCTTTCACCACCACCATATATAATTGTTGCCCTATCACCGTCGTCGTTACTATCACCTCTACTACTATTGCCACCATTACTCCACTGCACCCCACTGCCATCATTTTTATCCTCACCCACACTACCACCACCGTAGCCACCACCATTCGCACCACTGCCGCTTTTGTTGCCATCACCTCTACCACTACCACGATTACTATTATTGCTATCCCAGTCATCGTTGTTAGCTACCATTCTTGCCATCGCTAGCACCGCTTCATTTTTTGACACAAAAAATAACTTACTCTGTTTAATTTAATTATTTTTAATATTTTAATGTAAAATATTTTATAAAAAATATCTTTTATGTTATTTTTATCAAACCAAATAATAAAAAGAGATAACATACTTTACCAATTTCATATTTACATTAAAACAAACAAAATTGCTATTTTTTATTTGTTTTTCCTAATTAATCTCCAACACACCATAAGGGAAGATCAGTAGTAAGATATGATCTAAAACAAGAGAAAAAGAAAAAATACAAAGATGGTACCTCAATGACCAAAACTTGACTCTCATTTGGTTAAGATTTGGGATGGTTTTGAGTTTAAGTCATGCTTTTAACGCTCATTAATTTTTCACCTTTCTAATACACAGTTATAATTTTTTGGTCTTTTCTAGGACTTGTCGTAGGTCTGGAGTTCTTACCATCACGGGAGGGCTGCTTTGCTTAGTTGTCCATTCTTCCACCTGTTTTATCTAACAAAAAAATAAACAAAATAAGAAAAAAAAAGAGAGAATGCAAAAGCAAATAATATTTGCACGTGAATCGCACGTGTTTGAACTCGTATAAGTGCTCCGGTTCTCTTCTACCATTGAAAAGTGAAAACCCTAGACCGGCTGGTCGTAGCAGGTGCGCTCTCTCTCTCTCTCTCTCACACACACACACACACACACACACACACATATACATATGGCCTATGGTATGTCAAGTACACCACAAATTCACGTTTAGATCTTCTTGCATTTAACTTACATTTTGATTCCATTTTCGATCAATTTATACAGGTGAAATAGGTTAAGTTTGTTAGAGTTTAGGGTTCGTTCGCTAAAAAATGGCTCCTGCTAAAGGTATGCACTCCCCATTTCTTAAGATATTTATACCTAACTATTCACTTCTGCTCCCCAATTTGTTGTGTGTTACCTGAAATTCGTACGCTTGTAGATAATATATACCGTACAAGTGTGCTTTTCGGAACCATAATACAGGGATTTGTGGTCAATGTTCTAGCTTGTCTGTTTGCCTATGCTGAGACATGTCCATGGGAATCTTTTAATTTCTCACAAGGGGTGTGTGAGACGCCAAAGGTGAAGTGTGAATGTGCCTATCCTAAAAGTAAAAGACAAGATGCCAAGAAGAAATAGAGGGTGTTTGTTAGAAATTACTTTCTAGCTTTTAGCTTATAGCTGAGTAAAAAAGTTAGAAAAACTCGAATGTGTTTATTGTTTTTTTCTTATAGCATCTAATTCTAAACTAGTGAACACAAATTTTTCTGTTTGATATAAATTTACAGCGATAACAAACATTTATAACTTCTTGAAATCAGAATTATATTTTTCATCCATAATCTATAAGTTCATAATTTTAGATATACCGAACAACTTAATAATTGATTTTGGGTTAAATGCTAGTTGCCATGGTTCAATAACAAAAATGACATTTGCTTAAAAGAGAGATGGTAGTAATATCAGCTTTAGGTCTTCTCTAGGTATATTCTTGAAGTCTCAAAAAATGACCAAGGTTATTTGCCTACTTTTAAATTTTGACAAGGCATAACGAGGGTGCTTGTTTGAGCTTATTTTTTTAGTTTTTAACTTATAACTCAGCACAAAGTTGAGAAAATTCAAATAAGTGTATGCATAACTTTTTGCTTGTAGCTTTTGATTTTAAATCAACAAACACAATGCTATTACTTGAAACTATAAGTTTTCAATCTCAACAAACATTATGATTTCTGCTTTAAGTTATAATCGTATTTTTTATCCTAAAATGTATAAGTTCGTAATTTCAGCCACACTAAACACGCCTAACAAATCCACCTTGCCGAAGAAGGTGAACCAGAGTATGCAAAACTTATACAGGAGCCAAGATAAAGAATTTTATCCATATCACAATTTCAGAAGGTACTTATAAATAAAAACAATTTAGGAAGGTAGATGCAACATCTGGCCCTTTAATCTATAAAAAATAATGGTTGAGATCAAGTAAGGAAGTTTATTTTTCTTCAAATTCCTCTCATTTCATAAGGAGTAATTGGAATATACTCCCATCAAAGATGCTCTCGAGACTCACAACTAGCAAATGTCTTCCAAATCACTATGGTGCCTATAAATATTCGGCAGTCAAATGAAATCTTGAATTCCATAGGAACAAGATTGACCATTGACCAAGTATGTGGATGGGCGGTATTTGTTAATGATCTTGATGGATGGATGTTTTTTTTATTCTTTTTCACCTTGCAGTTTTTTTTGTTGGATATTTACTTGTACTTATTTAACACTTTCTTTTGCTGTAATTAATCACTGACTTTTATGAATGTTTTTGGGTGTTCAAAATAAGAATAGTATTTAGAGATTTTGATCGTTACCTGAACAGGTTGGTGTAGGCACTTGCGT
Source organism: Heliamphora exappendiculata (assembly GCA_034768845.1). NCBI lineage: Eukaryota > Viridiplantae > Streptophyta > Magnoliopsida > Ericales > Sarraceniaceae > Heliamphora > Heliamphora exappendiculata. The sequence continues at coordinate 8,214,383 of JAOTRH010000002.1, forward strand.
TAGTATAGTTTACAGAGGTGGCTATCCTCAATCTTACCTTTCTTGTATCAGGTTGAGCACCGATTTGTTTAGTTTCCTTCCTCAGATTGTAGCTCTAGATGTTATATTTTTTGATTGGTTAGATGGCTCAAGATACAAACGGTATAATGAAAGATGTTCAGAAATCACACCGTTCCGTTTTGAAAGGAAATATTTACATTACAAAGAAAGTTTACAAGAAATCAAAGGGTGTCTGTAGCCAGTTAGGTTGCCAAAATATTTTATTTCTTTAGCAAGATCTTAGTTCCAGACTTCTACCTCAACTCAAGAATACCCTTTGTAATGATCAAGACTAGTAAGTCCATTGGTCCACACAATTTTCCGTGTGCCATTAGAAGATTCTGCAGCTACTGCAGCCAAACTCAATTTCAAAACACACTAAATTGAAAAGGGAAGATGCACATAGTTAACATCGTACAATAAATCAGTGAGCTCAAAATTGCCAAAGGCGATTTCATATTTTGGGCCCTCTTTTTGATTATATTTAATGGCAAGAGTTCTCAAATAATTATCTCTTTTTGATAAGTATATTCTCAAGTCTACTTTTTTTAGATAATCGTATGTTGGTTTGTGTGGTAATCCGGCAACAATTATCTCTTCTGCCCATCTATGAAGCATAGGTGCAGGTATGTGGTATGGGTACTGTAAGATAGGGGTACGTTGGTACAATAAAATTTAAAAATATAGGATATAGGTATGCCTATGGTATGACAGTAAATTTATTTATTTGTTGTACTTTTTAGCATTATATTACATATATGATAAATACAAAATTATTTTTAGCTTGTAAGAGAAAAAAAAATGTTAGATCAAATTAGTATTGCCCTCCCAAGGATATGTCTTTACCAATTGTTAGTTGGGACTCCAAATTACGATACTTATTGGGCTGGACGACAATTGCTATGGCAACCATATTGGTTGAAAGTTGTTTTCTGCAGTCGCAAACCCTAAGAGAAAATATTGCAAGATGTATTTTCTTACATAAATTTAAAATTTTAACATATTATCAAATTAAAGAATCTAAATCATGTTTTTTAATATTTAAATTTATCTTTATATCAAAAGAAATAACAAATTATTTACTCAAGCACTTCTTTAATTTTTAAAAGCTTTATATAAGTCCCAACATATTCACGTACTCAAAACGTACCACTTTTGTACTCAAAACGCATCGATGGCACACCCAAGGCGTACCCAAAGCGTACTAGTGCCGTACCCGTACCCGGTGCGTGTACAGCACCATTTCTGGAGTACGCATGCTTCATAGCTGCCCATTGCAAAGGTGGGTTCTTCCATAATGTGTCAACATAAATCTTACCTTGCCAATTTAGTAGTTGTTTGTGAGATTAAGAAAAATTTTGCTTCAGCTGGATCTATTAGAGGTTTCCTAATGCTATCTTTGACTCAATTACACTGATAAGGGATTATATTCTATCTAACTTGAATGATTATTAAATAATGAGCTGCATTAAGATGTTCATCAATTGGTACCGATTATGCATTCTAAAATTTTATAGGGGCCATGTCCTTTTATTTTGAGATGGGCATCAAACACTTTTTAAACTTGAATTGCTGAACTTTAGTCAAGTGATAAAATATGGCACCGTGGATTGTGTCCTCTATTAAATGATTTAATCATTCCCAACTTTCACATTTGTATGAAAGGATCTTGTTCTAGCTTTGAGAGATGAGGATTATATTGGATCAAAGGCGACTTTGAAAACTCTGTCACCGACGATTATTGTCTTGTTCCAAATCGCTTGAGCTCCCAATCCAGCGATCCATCTTTTTTTGCCATTTTGTAAATAACCTGATTGTTATGAAGTTTTTAATCCTACAGTGTACATTGTATGGAAGCTACAACATTGATATGGTTAGGGTCACTTAATGGGCGGTTCCATCTACCACATACCTGGCACCAATTGGGCGAGTTTGTAACTTTTTGATGATGTTGAAGCTGCCTTGAGAAACCAAGTTCAACATGTTTTGTATCTTGGCCAGTAGTGTTTCTTTCTCTGGTTTAGAGAGCTTCTAAGAGGCTATTTGCAAGTTCTCTAGACTATTGCCTAAACTATTTTCACTACTCCTGCTATAGTATCTACATAATTCGTTATTTTCTTTTGTTTTTCACACTGCACTCCAGTGTTCTGAAATTAATTCATCATTTTCATCAGGTAGCATTAATGTAGTGTGCTTTTTGGAACCATTACACGTGGATTTGTAGTCAATGTTTTAATTTTGTCTGTTTGTCTATGTCGAGACATGTCCAAGGGAATCTTTTAATTTCTCACAAGGGGGTGTGAGATGCTACCTCAAAGTAAAAGAAAAGAAGCCAAGAAGAAATAATAATTGATTTTGGGTTAACTCCCAGTTGCCATGGTTCAGTGATATAAATGACGTTGTCTAAGAGAGAGATGCTAGTCATATCAGTTTCGTGTCTTCTCTACCTATATTGCTGAAGTCTCAAAAATGACCAAGGATATTTGCCCATTTTTAAAATTTGAAAAGTCATAACAAATCCACTAGAAGTGCCAAAGAGGGTGAACTAGAGTATACAAACCTTATACAAGAGCCAAGAACAAGAATTTATCTATCTTACAATTTAGAAGGGTTTGATATAACATTTGTCCCTCTCATCTAATAAAATAATGGTTGAGATCAATTTAGGAAGTTTATTTTCCTTCAAATACCTCTCACTCCGTAAAAATAGTTGGAATATACTCCCATAAAAGCTGGTCTTGAGATTCACAACTACCAACATTCTTCCAAAGAAAGATGGTCCTTATAAATATTCAACAATCAAGTGAGATCTTGAATTCCATAGGAACAAGATCAACCATTCACCAAGTTGGTAGATGGATGGTCTTTGTTAATGATCTTGGTGGGTGGATGTTTTTTTCTTCTTTCACCTTATAGGTTTTTTCTGTTGGATTATTATTTGTACTTGTTTGACACTTTCAATTGCTATAATTAATCACTGACTTTTATTCTATTATGAAAAATATTGATACAATAGTTAAATTTGCTGCCTTTATATGGTACATGATATGGTTTTAGATTATGTTATTACTGTAAGCTTCAAATTTTTGTTATTAACAATTTAGTTGGACTCTTTTTTCAAGATGGCGGCGGTACAAATTGTTTACAAAAAATGGTAATGGGGCAAACCCAAATCCCTTTGGCGCTGCTGTTAGCAGCAACTTGGATATTTTCTAGGTTTCTTTGTTCATAATTTAAGAAGTCATAATAAAACCACTAAAAGTTCCAAAGGTGGTGAGAGTAGATAAACTTCCACAGGAGCCAAGAAGGAGAATGTTAGTTTATAAAACCTGTAATTTTCTTTGAAGGACCAAGTCTAGAGAGTAACACAATAACATTGGGAGAATTTTTGACTTCTTTTACATTGAAGATACCTGTGTAGAAGACATTAAGATTCACCTAAGAGTAGTGAGATACTGCTGAATTGGTGCAGCTTAGTACCTAGGGCAAACATTAGTGTGAATCTAGGAGCGCACACATTCAAAAGCATATGCGCGCGCATGAGTGCACACGGGCGCACAAATGCAAACGCGTACACAAGGACAATCCTACACACAGGAGAGAGATTGTATTCCTTTTTGGAGTAAATTAATTATGTTGGTTAGATCCTTCTTTAAAAAAAGCAAAAATTGCATCCATCTAATCGCATTCTAATCCTTGTTTTACTGGAACTAACAGTGTTTGTGTGCTATTATTCTATTGTGTTAAAAGAATTAAATTTCTCTCTTGCGTAGCTGACCTTGCTAAGAAGTCTGATCCAAAGGCCCAGGCAACGAAAGCCGCCAAGGCTGTCAAATCTGGTCCATATACATTTAAAAAGAAAACCAAGAAGATACGAACATCAGTTACCTTCCATCGACCAAAGACATTGAAGAAGGATAGGAACCCTAAATACCCTCGCGTTAGTGCACCACCAAGGAACAAGCTTGATCACTACCAGATCCTAAAATATCCACTCACCACTGAATCGGCAATGAAGAAGATTGAAGATAACAACACCTTGGTGTTCATTGTTGATATCCGTGCCGACAAGAAGAAGATCAAGGACGCAGTCAAGAAGATGTATGACATTCAGACAAAGAAAGTGAATACCTTGATTAGGTCAAAGTCTTGTCTTTTCTCTACTTCTTCCTACAATTCTTGTTGAATGGGGGCGGGGTCCCTGCTGCCCCCAAAGCACAGCAGGACCCTGCTGTTGCTGTGACTGTTGTGAAGGTATTTTGGAAATTTTATAATTTGATTGAAATCGTTCATTATTTTATATTTGATGAGTAATTAACTGTGTAAATAATTAGGTTAATCGGACATCGTTTATTCATATGATCAGTGCACATTTAACTTACATTTTATTCTTAAAATCTTATAAATTGGTTATCTTATTTGAAAACAAACATGCTTCAATCATATTAATAAAAATGTCCGATTAATCTGATTTTTTACACAAATTAACTATTTATCAAATATAAAATAATGAACAATTCCAATCAAATTATAAAATTTCAATTAAAGCCCAAAATACCATCACAGTTCCCCTGCTGTGACTTGGGTCACAGCAGGGTCCCCTCTGCCTTTGTTATATGTTTTGTGTGTTGAATTATTCTGATCTATCTTGTTTTGTTGTAGAAAGTTACTAGCCATTTTCTTTGGTGTGCATTTTTGTTTGTTATCGGCTTGGCCCTTGCTTGGTAACCTGACTTAAACCCAGGCTTTTTTGCTTTTTTTTGGGTGCTTTGGATACAAGCTAAATAAGCAAAAAGTTAGTTTGGTTAAAATGTGGGTTTAAGCCACTATGCAAATAGATGCTGCTGCATTTTGACCATTGATATTTTTGTAACTTTAAGCAAAGAGCCTAAAAATCAGATTTAAGCGATTTACCAAACCTTAATATTTGCACCTAACAAGTTTCAGCATTGATATTCTGTATCTAGAAAAGAATCAGTGTGAAGTTTATTTATTCTTAATCATCATGTGGAGTAATCAATCATTTTTTACAACTTAGAAGTCATAGCCGGTTCATATGATCTCATGATCTGCGAGGCGTGACCATATGATTTCCTAGTGGATAGATGGCATTTTAATTGTAGTTATCCTAGTATTTCATCCAGCCCTGCACATCTTTAAGGGATTTTAGGACCCATTGTCTCTCCAGAGTCTCTAGTCTGTAGGGGTAGCATCTAGGGTGTCATGAAGCAAGAGCAGTTTATTGTTTTCGTTATTTATTTCTTTAGAGGGTGGGATATTATCAAACCATTTCATTTTCCATTTTTCATTGGCATACTCCACTATTGTTGAGTAGTAATTTAATACTTGTCTCCGGGACAAAGTCACGTGGTGCCCCAAAACTCCTAGAGGCTACACGATCATGTGGTGTTCAACCCTAAATATAAGGGGCCATATGATCGTATGGCTCTTAGGGGCTTTGGGGCACCATGTCGCCTTGTCCCTGTGACAGCCGATAAATTCTTACAATTGTTAGTGAATTTGGCACAATTATCATGGCATTTTCTCGCATTTTATTGTATGCATTGCACGAAATAGATTTATGTGTCATTTTGTTTCAGGCCTGATGGGACAAAGAAAGCCTATGTGAGGTTGACACCAGACTATGATGCTTTGGATGTGGCAAACAAGATTGGGATAATCTAACATACAAGTTGAGCATTATCCACATTCCAGCTGTATGATTTTATGTGAGTTATTTTCCTTAGAATACAAACACCTGGCCAATGATTTTGGATTGAGATGGGATCTCGAATTCCATTTTTGTTACGCTTTGGGATGTGGGGGATCTCTCTTAATTTATGTAGAACTTGTGTTGATGTGGAGTTTTAGTTTCTGTATTTTGACCTTGTTACTCAGCATCCTGCTGTTGATGAATGATGATCCACAAACAGCTGAATAGCTGATGTTGGAGCTCCATGAATGGTGTGTTCATGCTCATATTGAAGGTGCTTGTTAGAAATTCTTTTCGACTTTTAGTTAATAAAAAGTTAGAAAATACAAGTAGATGTGTTTATATCTTTTTAGTTATAGTTTATGATTTTAAATCGTTGAATACAAAGTTTACTATTTGAAGATATAAGTTTTACGGCTGTAATAGTATTTGCCTGAAGTCATAATTAGGTCTTTTCAGTTATAATAAGATTATGATTTTAGGTGCACCAAATATTCTATTTCTCATGCATGGTTTGTTCATGTGGTGAACTGTCCTGGTATAGCAATTCAGATGCTATTCATCGGAGTATTTTTACAAATTTACAGTTATGTGCTGATTTTATGGCTTCCATACAATTAGCAATAGTTATGGGTGCTCATGGATTGAACTGACTCACTCAAATGGCTCAATCCAAATCGACCAATATGATAATTGAATGGTTTTGCTCATGCTGTGGTCAGGTAACGGGTCACAAATTTTTTCTCAGAGTGGTGGTTAAATTACGGGTCTTGAGTGTAGTCACATGCCGAACTCAACCTGACCAATAAATACTAAATTTATAGATTTTTACATTTATTATACGATTAAGTTATTTCTTACTTTAATATTTTTGTGTAAAAATTGTTAAATTCGGTCTATGTATGGTTTAATTGGTAAGTTAATATTCTTTTGAGCCTTAAGTTTATTAGACATAATTTCTTTCATTTAAAAACTATTATAATTGGCTAAGAAATAGAATACATTTAACAAGAGAAGTTCAAAATAAGCAAGTTTAAACTGTTAAATTAAATGTGTACTCACGAACTCGTCAAACTTATGGGCTCAAAATTGCCAAATCTATTAGTCGGTTGCAAGTGATAAAATTAAAAATAAAATATATATGATTGAGAGATGGATTAGAGGCTAATCTAATTTAACACCCCTAAGTAATGGCAGATTAAGAAAGAGTAAGTTAAGCAATCTGGTGGCCCAAAGGATTTAAGGTATGGGATGCCTAAAAAGTTTTAAGTATGTTTTGGTGCTTTTTTGCTTAAAAAGGCTGAATTGCTCCAGATAAAATGACTTTTTAGCTTTTATAATTAGTTAGTGCCATTCTAGAGCATTTGTATTGTCAATATAGATGCTCAAGAATATTCTACAATGAAATATAGTATGGCACACAGTTGAGTTGGCAGCAGGAGCATACTCAGTTTCTCAATAAACTTCACTCTGGCTTGCTTTTTAAATAACCAGGTGAATACAGTATTTTTTTATGAAAAATGTAAAACTAGATATGCTCTTTGTTTCATCCAGGTTTCTTTCCCAAGCACTATCAGAGTAGTCAATAAGTTTGAAGTCTTCAGTTTGATGTGTAATGCAAATCATCATTGAGAGTGTACTTTTGAGATAACGAAGTATCCTCTTAGCAGCATTCAAATGAGATCGATATGGTGATTCCATCTACTGATTGATTAATCCAATTTCATTGAGTATATCCAGTATGGTGCAAGGCAGATATCTTAAGCTTTCAACTAGATTTTTAAAGTACATTGGATTGGCTCCACTAGTCTTGTACTTTCCGAGATTCAATCCACTATCTATTGGTGTAGTCACCGAATTGTAGGTTTTCATGTCGAATCTATTTAGAATTTTCTTAGCATAGCTACTTTGGAAGATAAGTATACCATCTTTCATTTGCTTCACTTCCATTATAAGAAAGTGAGTTATCAAGCCAATTTATGTCATTTCAATTCAAACTATTGAACAATCCTTTTCTTGAACTTTTCAAATATGGCTAGGTTGTTGTTTTATGGATATCACCATAGCAATATACAAGCACACCAAAAACACCATCGGTCATGCCATAGTAATGAATTTTTACCCATTCAGCCATTTTTCACTAAATATAGGCTTTTCGAACTCAATTCACCAAAGTTGAACTGCACTTTTACTATTACTGATGAGCCTTTTAAAAGTTATAAACTTTAATAAATGAAAAGTCGAGTAATTCTGTATAAAAAAATGAATCTAACACTCACCGTTTACATAAAAATACTATTTTTTCAATTTTTTTAGTATGTAAATTTATAAAATTATCTTTACCAAATGTATCAAGTATCATTGTATTAAAGTATACTTTTACAAGACAAGAATTACACCAAGTTTGTACGATAAAAGATTACGAGAATCATTATCTCTTAGAGCATGCTTGTAAAGGTGATTCATATGTTAGGACAACTAAGCAATAATCTAAGATTTCTACTAAATTGATAAGACAGTCCAAATTTATAAGAGTTTTTATGATTTATACTATTATATATATCTTCAAAATAATTTCTACCGGTGAATTTTAAAAAGTTATTTATTTATTAGGCACATATAAAAAGTAGGTTAGGAATTTAAGAGTGAGAATCAAACTGATAAAAGGCCTATATGGTATAATATTCTAAAGTGAAGGTGATATTGCTCTGTACTTTGTATTTAGTCTATGGTAGTGTTTGGTATTATTAAAACTAATAATTTATGAATTATAATGTATAACAGAAGTTCTGAGTGTTTAGTAAAAATATAACTTGTAGTTGAAACAAAAAAAAAAATAGTTATAAATTGTAGCAGAAGTTGTTAACGTTTGAAAATATTGTAATTTATAACTAAAATTAGTAATAAAAAGTTAGAAACTACGGGTAATAGTTTGGCCAAACACCTCAAAAGTTAAAAATTTAGAATATATAATTTTAATTTTTGTGCCTATTTTGTATCTTCAAAAGTAAAAATTCTTTACATATTACCTAAAAAATTAAAAGTTATTTTTTTTATAAAAAAAATAAGTGTAAAAAGCTTCTATTTAAAATATTGCCCAAGGCCCGAATATGTTTGGGTCGGACATGAATGTTTGATTAACCGTATTAAATGTAAAATATGATTAGTTGATTACTTATTCTGTAAAATTATATTATTTTATTATTAATTTGATCAATGAAATGGCACTTAGAAAAAACTAAATTATGAGTGAGTGGACCAAAATATATGAATATTATAGATATATGGTATTCACACAAAGAAAGCGATTACCTAGATTGGGCCAAATGCTTACCTTTTCACCTTTTCTCAACTTCTTCCTACAATTGTTATGAATATTATATTCTTGAGTGTTGAATTATTCTGATATATATATTATCATTATATAAGCATGCTAAATTTTGTGAGCATTAAACAGTGGCTTACTTTTTCTTGGATCATAATACCCTCATGATTTTTGTGTATTAATTCTCATATTCAATAAAAATATACAATATATTTGAAAAAAAATAATAACAAAATAATAAAATGAGGGCTATATA
>JAOTRH010000002.1:8223815-8237970 GCA_034768845.1 Heliamphora exappendiculata
TGACTCATATATATATATATATATATATATATATATATATATAGAGAGAGAGAGAGAAGACAACTTCCTTCCATATAAGGACAACTAGTGTACGAAGGAAGCTAAAACTTGGTATTCAACATCGGCACATATCCAGGCAACAATAGTGCGCTAAACCACAATGTTGTACTTATAGAAGGAAAATAGTGCGCTAAACCACAATGTTGTACTTATAGAAGGAAATAATCAGTGCAAATCACCACAAATTGCTTGTAAATTGCACGTAGGCTCCTTCAATGGAAATCGAGGGAAAGAGACTCAAATAGGCCATCTAGCAACTAAAATATATTTTAGTTCATCCATACTTCTTCCAACAGTCATAATGAGTTTATTTTCCTACAGAGGTCAATTCCAATTGAAGGCACCCAAGATCTTGGTATCTAAACCTCATCACAAATGATGGGTTGGAAACATGGATGGCTCATTTATGGATTCCATAGAGTACAAACCTCCACTTTTATTGCATGTCCCAATCACAGCTTTCGTAACCCTGTACTAAAGAAAACATAGGAAGAAGATTTAGGATCATCCAAATGATCTACAGCTAACAAAAAATGAATTCCAGTGGATAAAGCTACCTATTCCTCACTATAAAATTTGTATAACATGCTGATATATATATAATATTTCAAAATATATTTGATAAAGATTTTTATTTAATGTTTTTTTACTGAGTCAATGAATGGGTTCTAATTTTTTACCGTTTGGAGCTGTTAGACTATTGAGTTCAAACGAGCAAAGGCAGTTATTATAATAAAAATATTTATATTTCTGTTAAATGGCACGAGTATGCCATTGTGATTTCCGTTTCTAAAAATGACACTGTGGGTCTTCATAATGTCATTGCCTTTAAATGGCATTGATTTTCCAATTCTAAGGCCGTTTCCTTTTCAATGCTTTTGGATTTGCTCGAGGCTTTGAGTTATATATAGCAACAAAGGCTTTTGTGAGAAACAATATTCCAAGCACAACATACGTCTAGTGTGGAATAAATTTCTGGTTAAGAATTCTTGTCGATTTAAGTTTGATATTGGGACGATCAAAGAGTTGTTCATAACACTTTCACATTGCAAGTGCTTGCTTGTGAAGAAGCAACGGTTGAATCTTAAAAGGTAAGACGCCACACCCTATTGCCCTCTGAGTCACGCCTCTATCCTGACACTTTCACATTGCAAGTGCGTGCTTGTGAAGAAGCAACGGTTGAATCTTGGAGGGTAAGACGCCACACCCTGTTGCTCCGAGTTACACACTCATAGAGGCAAAAATCTCCAGAAACGACGGTTGAATCTTGGAGGGTAAAACGCCACACCCTGTTGCTCCGAGTCACACACTTATAGAGGCTAAAATCTACTCTTAATGAGAACAATGAGATTCCTCATAACACTGTTGATAAATTTTTCTTAATATTTATTTGCTTTGTGATGTTACAATTTTTATTGAGAAAATCTCTATAATTTTATTTAACTGATTTATTTGTGATAGCATTTTAACCTCTATATTCTTACATAACATAAGGGTTATAGTTTATTATAAACCACGCAACTCCTTGGAAAATTCTTACATAACTATTTTAGTTGAAAAGTTCAGCCCACATAACTCCTTAAAATCCAGGTGTTAAGGAAATGAGAAACTAAACTTTATAAACCACACAAAGAGGCCTCTTAATGGGTGATGTGGAACAATCCAAGACACTCCCTGGACCACAGCAACCGGATACTCAGCAAGCTGGGAAGAGAGCAACCCAGCTTTGATACCAAGTTGAAAAGCCCAGCCCACGCAACTCCTTAAGACCCAAGTATTAAAGAAAAGGGAAACCGAGCTTTATAAACCACACAAAAGGGCCTCTCAATGGGCGATGTGGAACAATCCAAGATGTGCACTTTTCCAATTTAATTTGTTTGCCTCTTCACGTGCAAGACAAGGTCGCACGTGAGATAGAGTGTTAGAAAGCTCAACATACATTATTAGGTCCATTTCCTAATAACTTAAGTTTTTAGGACAATTAGTGACTAAACAGTAATGGCACTCCACATGACATTAGTTTGCATGGGGAATGAGTACCCTTGTATAGAATCAATGTTTCTATCATTTGTAATGGCTTTTATAAAATTATTCCTAGTAAAAATTATTCCTCATATGAGGAATCCCCCCACACCCACCACCCAGCCAGGGTACCCCAATATAACAATTTTAACTCGCCTCTTAACTCGAGTAGGAATCGATCCTTGCTCAAAATAGAACTCCATTGTTTAGATGTAGAAAGTGATCTTAGAACCAATATTTTAAGTTTGAAGCAATATAGAATATTAGTTTTTAGGATAAACTACCAATTAGTCCCTTGCTCCCATCAACTTGTTCTGGTTTTCAATGGGCCATCAAAACTTTTAATCTTTATATTTAGTCCCTCCAATTTCCATGATTAAAATGAAAGTGATAGTCCACGCAAGGGAAAAAAAGATGGAGAGGCAGAGAACCTCTGGCAACTTCAAGCGAGATTATTTATGCTTTAGGAAAGAAAGTGAAAACCATATGACAAAATCAAGTGAAATTATCTAACTTTTTAAGACATAATGTGAACCTGGGACTGATTTTCTCTCATTTAGAAAATCATTTTGTTCATTTAAACCCTAAAATTAACTCAATTAGGGAGCACACAATATAACAGGATAGTTATTCCAATATCTGTTAATGTAAAAAACTTTAACTAGATTTTTTCAAACAAAACCAAAGACAGCCAAAGAATTGTATAAATTTTCATATCAATATATCACATATTTAACCTACTGCAATATACGTTAAATCTCACCTACAAATTTAAAAACAAATCCAACAAGAATGAAATTTAAGGCCAACAAGCAATGTTGATTAGGTTTTCATCAAATGTGACCATCTTGAGAAAAAAAAATGAAAGAAAAGAACATCAGGCAAATTAAATCATGTTGGTTCATCATAATACCTACATCTATCCTGCATCAACAAGTATTGAAAGATCAATAGTCAAGTCAATCAAACCTCCACTATTGAATCCTCTAGTAAACGAGCTGATGGTTTTTGGGGTAACTCATTAGGTGATTCAGAAGGAATGGTCCTATCTTTATGCCCAGCTTCCGCCTCAGCATTAGTAATCAAACTTTTGTCGTTGACATTATTGGTTGGCATCTTAGAAACAACCATCTTTTGTTCGGATGGAACTTTCTTTCCAAGGTTAATCTCCATCTGAGATTGGTTAAATTGCTTTTCATCCAAAGAGTCAGTACTATCCCTATAGGTGCGGCAAGAAAACTGAGTTCTCTTACTGCCGGATCTAAGCTTTCGAGATGAAGAATCCTCCTTTGTTAAGAAATTTCCCTTGATGACCTCATGACTACGCTGATTTGTGGGTTCTCCTGGCATCAAATAACTGTCCTGGTCAAGACCTTCATATTGTATGCTTGTTTTAGGACCACCACAGCCAACAGATGAAGCAGGAACAGAACTCAATCTGGATGCATTTCCACCGCATCCATTCTTCCAACCATCCCTACTACTAATACCCAAAGGACTATCCCATTCCGCAATTTCATCATTGCTAGCAAATCTGTCACTGGACCCATCAAGACCAATCACTGGATCCACATTCTCTGGCCACATTTCCCAATCAGGAATAGCTAGCATTGCACCCAGGGTGTTGCCCTTACCAACTGTCCCAACATCTTGATTCCTCTGGGACATTTTCCACCTCTCTGAGAGTCTCTTTTTGGCCTCCCTACTTACAGATGACTCGATTGAATGCGATGATAAAGGCTTCTGCCAATTATTCCAGTGAAATGATTTTCTGGAAGTCGACATTGAGACTTCCGATTCACTTCCAGAATCACTCCCAGACACATCATATGAGCTCTCATCCCCCGCATATCCCTTAAATACAGAGGCCAAATCTATCAGCTCGCCACGAAAACTGTCTCTCATTCTCCTAGTAATCTCCTTTGCTTTTTCTCTGGATTCTCTAGATTTAGGCCTCAAAATACCCTCATCATTAAATAAGTTGTTCTTAAACCGTGGTCTGGCATCTGACAGATTACCATGTGAAGAACATTGTGATGAAACAGATTGATTGGCATTCTGCACCTTCTCAAGATTAGGCTTCAGAACAACAATCCTTTTTGGGAGGATGTCTGTTTCATACTTCCTCTCTAATTGAATTTTTGATGGCTTAAGAAGTTTTTGAGCAACACCATACCTGTAGGAGTGAGTAGCAAGACCGTCATGATGTTTCCGATGTGACAGTGTGTCACATCGTAAAATCTCATTCTCTGACTTCCAACCAATGGTATTACTTTCATACTTTTCCAAATTTGATGGCTTGAGAACTGCTATGCGACTACATTGTGTTCTGGAAGCAGCACCTCGCAGATCAGTAAGATGTTTTTTAAACAAGGTATCTGGCTGCTGAAGAAATTTCATTAATAGGTCCTTATTTGTGTCCACCATGTCAAGGGTATCACAAAATTCTTTTGAATTATGAAACATCTCATTTGTGGAAAGACATTTCGTATCCATGAACTTTTTCCGAATCAATGCCTTTTCTGCCTCAGAAAGCTTTGAATTCAAAGTCGCTCTTGATGGGTAACTGGCCCTCTCAACCTTTGACGTTTCCAAAATTTCATACACATCCTTAAATTCTTGCTGCTCCATTGAGTGTTTCCTATTCGATCGACATTCATATGGTTTTCCATCCCTTTCAGATGCTAACAATCCAGTCTTGACTCGATAAGTTTCCAAGAACCCTTTATGTCTACCATGAAGAGGCTGATGAGGTGGCAGCCCATCAAGACCCATCAATCTGGCAATGATACTCGGCGGACGTCTCTTGGAGTCAGTTTCTTTTGACATTTCTTCTGCTAATAACTTCTTCACCCGTCTCTTTGACTCAATTTCTTTTGACATTTCTTCTGCTAACAACTTCTTCACTTGGGTTCCAGTAACTTGCTTGGAAGAGCTCCTCCCTAACTCGCATGTAAACTACACATGGAAAACCAATTTTAAATTAATATCTCAGCAAAATCACTATTTACAAATGTCAGCTGTGGTATTCCTTTCTCAATGACGATTCAAAAGTAAATGTTAAATTACAACTTGAAATCATAAATCAATTTAAATACAAACAAGAATTCAGCGCACCAAATCTTTCTCGGCGGTGCTGCTGCTGTTAGAACTATAGTCTGACCCCAATTTTGAGAGCCTTCTTTGCCTTGAAATCTGCCTGTTTCCTGGAAATGAATACATACTTTCTTTTTTTAAAAAAAGGAAGCCCATTCCAAGGCAACATAAGTGGTCGAAAATTCTGTATACAGAAGCTTCAAATCACCAAAACCAAAGCCATGATACAATGGATAAAAACTGTTTGAAAAAGTGGGTTTTGAATTAATTATAACATGATTTTTAGCTAACTTTTGAGCTAAATATTTTTGGATTTGATTAATCTTTTTAAATGATTCCAAATTCTAATTAGTGTATCTCCATGAGTAAAGTAATCATGGATTTTGTGGCATTCAAAAACATTAATGGGTGAATGAAAAATTGACCCCAAAAGTGTGCCATTGAAGTTGGTAAAATGTTGGTAACTTGACCCAATCCCACATTGCTTGGGAGATGAAAAGTTAATGAGCATATAAAACTCAAGTTGGAATTTGGGTTTGGGCCCCAAGGAGTACCAAGTTTTGTGCAAAGGAGAGGAGTTACCCAAAGGTCAGTTTGACCCAAATCCCACACACACGTGCCGTCGCCCGCCCAACTGGCCGGGTCGGGGTTGTGGGTCGACTCTTATTTTTTTATTAAAAAATTAATTTATACCCAAAGGTCGGGGTTGCGGGTCGATCCTTATCTTTTTATAGAAAATTTAATTTATTTAAATTTTAAATTAAGTTACCGTTATTTTTTGGACCGATTCGGTTTAGGACCATTGGAGACAAACTGAACCGTTTGCACCTATTGGGCGATCCATCCGCCAGGCCAAACCGGTTCGTGCCTGTTCAGTTTAGTCTAAATAGTCACATGTAGCACCTATTTATAGGCTGCTGCAGAACCCATTTGGTTGCTGATTTCCAACAACACATTGCCAAAGCTCTGCTACTCTCTGCATCTTCATTTACCGATCAGTGTTTTATTTATGGTTCTGCAGTATATTTCTGTTTCTGCTTCGGATTTCTGTGTTTTGTTTTAATAAAACGTTTTAATCAATCTGTTTATGAGTTAGCTTTATTTTAATCTGTTGTATTTGCTGTATACCGAAAACAGATAGAGAAGGGTAATCGCACCGCTGAGAAGAAAGGTTCAAGAACTATCTAAAGCACAAGCGCAAGAAAAGGAAGTTTGAAGACCTGATTATTAGGCTTAGGCTTAGGATAGAGGAGGGTAACCGCATTGCCGAGAAGAAAGGTTCACAGGAGTTCCAGTTCAAGGCGAAGGCCAATGCGGTGGAATAAGCCCAGAAAGGGAAGAAGCAGGAGAACCACAACCAAAAGGTCAAGGGTGATAATTTTAAGAAGTTCAAGGAAAGGTGCTTCGTATGTGACAAGCCGGGCCACCGGGCAAAGGACTGCCGAAGCCACAAAGACCAGGAAAATACCTCGAAGAGGCAGAAGCATGCTCAAGCCAACGTTGTTGAAATAGAGAATCTCTCATCTAATGTGTCTGAGATGAATCTGATAGTTGTAGTATCCGAGGTTAACATGGTTGGATCCAACCCCAATGAGTGGTAGGTGGATACCGGTGCAACCCGACATGTGTGTGCAGACCAAAAATGTTCACCACTTATCAAGCTGTGATTAGTAGGGATCAGCTCTTCATGGGAAACTCTTCTACTGCAGAAGTGGAAGGAGAAGGCACGGTTATGCCGAAGATGACATCGGGAAAATAGCTAAGGCTTAACAAAGTCCTGCATGTGCCAGAGATCAGAAAGAATTTTGTGTCAGGATCGCTGTTGAGCAAAAATGGCTTTAAGCTGGTCTTTATATCTGGCAAGTTTGTGGGGAAGGGGTACTTGTGAGACAGCTTGTTCAAGATGAATGTATTAACTGTAATTCCAACTATGAATAAGAATTCTACATCTTCTGCTTATATGCTTGAGTCTTCTTATGTGTGGCATGGTAGATTAGGACATGTTAATTTTGAATCTTTGCATAGATTAATTAACATGAATTATTTGCCTAAATTTGAAATTGACTCAAATCATAAATGTGAAACTTGTGTAGAAACTAAATTAATTAAAGCGCCTTTCCAATCAGTGGGAAGAAGTACCAAGTCTCTTAGTTTAATCCATAGTAATATATGTGATTTGAAATTTGTTCAAATATGAGGAGGCAAAAAGTAATTTATCACTTTTATAGATGATTGTACTAACTACTGTTATGTGTATTTACTAAGGAGAAAAGACAAAACCTTAAAAAGTTTTATTTTTTATAAAATAGAGGTTGAGAATCAACCTGGCAGAAAGGCTTAAGGAGTGATAGGGGAGATGAATATGAATCACCTTTAGGTGAATTATGTTCACAACATGAAATTATCCATCAAACCACAACTCTTTATACTCCACTGCAAAACAGAGTTGCTGAACGAAAAAACAGAATTTTAAAAGAAATGATGAATGCTTTACTCATTAGTTCTAGGTTACCTCAAAACTTGTGAGGAAAAACGATACTTTCTGCCAATTACATTATCAACAAAATACCCCATAAGAAAACGAACAAAACTCCATATGAATTATGAAATGATCTGATACCTTCCTATAAATTCTTAAGAGTATAGGGGTGTTTAGCTAAGATGACGGTTCTAGATCCCAAAAGAGTCAAGATTGGACCGAAAACTGTTGATTGTATATTTATAGGATATGCAAATAACAGTAGTGCATATCGGTTTCTAGTACACATAAGTGATAATCCTAAGATTCAAATAAGCACGGTCATTGGATCTAGAAATGCATCGTTCTTTGAACATGTATTTCTGTGCAAATCTACACAAGAGATAAGTTCTCTTAAAAGAACTTATGATGCTACAGTAAGCAGTAGTCAAGTGGAAGATCGGGATCAAGGATTGAGAGAGGATTATGAATCTAGACGTAATAAACGAGCTAGAACACCCAAATCCTTTGGTCCAAATTTTTTAACATTTTTGTTAGAAAATGAGCTTCAAACTTTTAAGGATACAATGTCCTACCCGGATGCACCTTTGTGAAAAGAGACAATCAATAGTGAAATTGAATCTATCGTGCAAAATCATACTTGAAAACTGGTGGACATTCCACCTTGTTGTAAATTTATTGGATATAAATAGATATTCAAGAGGAAAACAAGAGCAAATGAATCAATTGAGAAATACAAGGCAAGGCTTGTAGCTAAGGGATACAGTCAAACTGAAAGGGTGGACTATTTTGATACCTACTCACCTGTAACCAAAATAACTTTTATTAGGATGTTAATTTCTATTGCATCATTATTTGATCTAAAAATACATCAAATGAATGTTAAGACAACCTTCTTAAATGGAGATTTGCATGAAAAAATCTATATGAAACAACCTGGGGGTTTTATAGCTCCTGGACAGGAGAAAAAAATTTGGAAGCTTGTTAAGTCTCTTTACGAATTAAAACAAGCACCTAAACAATAGCATAAAAAATTTGATAGTGTAATGCTGTCAAATAGTTTCAAGATAAATTAGTGTGACAAATGTGTTTAGTGAAAAACACGAACAAATATTATGTTATTGTTAGTTTGTATGTTAATGGCATACTAATTTTGGGTAGTCATAATTTTATAATTAAAACTACCAAGAATATGTTGAACAAGAGGTTCGACATGAAATATATGAAAATAGCATATGCTATATTGGGATGAAAATTACTAAAACATCTTATGGATATGTCTTATCTCAGTCCCATTATGTTGGAAAATTTCTTGAAAAGTTTGATAAGGATGATATCAGCATTGCAAGGACACCTGTAGATATAAATCTACATTTGTCCAAGAATACAGATAAAGGCATATCACAATTGGAATATTTTTGTATTATTGGGAGTCTCGTGTACTTAATGAATTGTACAAGACCCGACTTAGCATATGCTGTGAGCAAATTAAGCAAGTATACTAACAACCTTGGGACTGGCCATTAGCAGACAATTATAAGGGTATTAAGATATTTGAGATACACCTAAAACTACGAGTTGTACTAGAAGGATACAATAACGCAAATTGGATATCTGATACTAATAACTCAAAATTTACAAGTGAATATGTATTCACTTTGGGTGATGCAGCTGTATTATGAAAATCGTCTAAACAGACGTGTATTGCGAGGTCCACAATGGAGTCTGAGTTTATAACTTTAAACAAAGTTGGAGAGGAAACTGAATGGTTTTGCCAATTTTTAGAAGACATCCCAATGTGGCCTAAACTTGTGCCAGCCATCTGTATACACTGCGACAGTCAATCAGCAATGGCTAAGGCACATAATAATATATATAACGGTAAGTCTCGACATATACATCGCAGACACAATACCGTGAAACACTTGCTCTCGAATAGAATAATTTCTACCGAATATATAAAGTCTAAAGACAATATAGCGGATCTGTTAACTAAAGGCTTAAGCGAAGAGCAAGTTAGTCGTTTATCGAGGGGAATGGACTTACAGCCTATGAATTAAGAGTTGCCTCAATGGCAACCCAACCTAGCTGACTAGAGATCCCAAGATCTAGGTTCAAAGGAACAACCGAATTGTGTGTGACTCAGTGTCATCACTGTAGAGATAAAATCTCTTACCCATTCCTATGATAGTACAATGATACATGTAGCATCATTAGGTTAAGCTATGCTTTTAATGGTTCTTATACCTTGAAATTCAAGTGGGGTATAGCAGGATACTCTTAATAAAAATTACCTATATGAGTGAGAAGATGCCACTTCTTGGAGAATGCTATGGCTACATTATCTAACAACACTCAAGAAATCAGGATTTGCCTAGGGCCAAAATAAGCACAACCGTGAGAACTAAGCTATGTTAATAAAAAATTCTGTGTGAATTATATTGTCTTGACTTACACAAACGGCTAAACAGTTCAAGGCATCGCGTCCACTGATTAGCCAGTAAGTCCGATAGTTTTTCACAAGGGTAAGTTCAAAACCAAAAGCTACCTATCCTATGCAAAAAATTTCTTATTGAACTTTCTCTGCGTCTGCATCTTATTGTATTTTATTTTTCATCAAATTCCATTCATATAGGGGATTGTTGAAAAAAGTGAGTTTTGAATTAATTAGAACATAATTTTTAGCTAACTTTGAAGCTAAATATCTTTGAATTAGATTAATCTTTTTAGAAGATTTCAAATTTTAATTAGTTTAGCTCCATGAGTAAAGTAATCATGGACTTGGTAACATTCAAAACCATTAATGCGTAAATGAGAAATTGATTTCAAAAGTGTGCCATTGAAGTTGGAAAAACGTTGGTAACTTGACCCAATCCCACATTACTTGGGAGATGAAAAGTTAATAAGCATATAAAGTTTAAGTTGGAATTTGAGTTTGGGCCTCAAGAGGTACCAAGTTTTGTGAAAAATGGAGGACCTACCCAATGGTGGATTCGACCCAAACCCTAAACGTGCGCGCGCCGCCGGCAGTCCGTCCGTCCTTCCGACCGACCGGCCTACCAACCGTGCCGGGCCGAGCTCGAGTCCGTGGATTCTAGGTTGTGGGTTCGGGTAGACCCTTATCTTTTTATAAAAAATTTATTTAATTAAATTTTTGAATTTTAAATTAAGTTACCATTATTTTTTGAACCGATTCGGTTCAGGACCGTCGAAGACAAACTGAACCGTTCGTGCCTGTTGGGTAGTCCAACCGCCAGGCTAAACCGGTTCGTGCTTGTTCAGTTTAGTCTGAAGAGTCACATGCAGCGCCTATTTATAGGCTGCTGCAGAACCCATTTGGATACTGATTTCCGACAATACATTACCAAAGCTCTGCTACTTTCTGCATCTTCATTTACCGATCAAGGTTTTATAAAGTTCAGTATAGCCGAGTTCACAGTGTGTATAGTTTGTCGTGCTTCTAGTGCACACGACAATCGCTTTATCCTGGAGGCAGACGCCCATTTCGACGCAAGCACCGAGGCAGAGGTGTAATCTGTCTTAAGGAGACAACGTTGAACGTTGGACCCGATTGCAATCTTTGTTCTGTAAGCCGGTTCTGTTTAGTTTCTTTCTTTTTTGTTCTGGTTTTATGTTATGTTCTGTACCTGCTCTAAAACTAGTATTATGTTCTTTGCTTACTACTTCCAAACATTTTTATTTTCCAAAAACCTTTTTTGTTTTTGTTTTCTGTCTTGATTTTATAATATAAAATAGTGTTTTATTTCTGATTCTACAGCATATTTTTGTTTCTATTTCGAATTTCTGTGTTTTGTTCGAATAAATTGTTTTAATCAATTTGTTTATGAGTTTGTTTTATTTTAATCTGTTGTATTTGCTGTATACCGAAAACAGATTAGCACAGTTCTGTTTTTAGATTAAGTTTGCTATAATTTTTATTATTGATTTTGTTGCTGTATTTTTATAGAGTTGTTGATTCGGTTTTAGTATACCGACGTATTGTTGTTTTCAGAATATCAATACCAACAAAGACAACATCCAATAAAAAGAACAAATTTATTAAGTGGTGCAAAAGGCTTTTTTTTTTTGTTGAAAAGATTATCTAGCTAAATTCCAAAAACTCAAAAATTCAAAATTCATTAAACAAGGAAATTTAGAGCAAGTCGGTTTTTCTGAAGGATTATAGGGAAACGTACTCGTACAAAATGGCATGCAGAATATTAATAATTTGCAAAAGGAAAAAAATAATCGAAACGCAGAGAAGTTCTAGATAAACTGAACATAAGAACTTTTAGAGCACCACACTCTGGAGTTCTGTCTCATGATACCCTCCAAATTGATAAAGAACAAACAAAATCATTAGTGTAGCACTACAGAAAAAAAAAAAAAAAGGCGCTACTCAATTCCACCCACAAACAAAGCTTACTTTACCAAAAGCACAAGCAAAGCCAAAAACTCTACCTAATTCATGAGCTCCATGCTCCCCAACCCCAAAGAGCAAAGAGACAAACCAAAACAGAAACAGAAACAAACAAAGGCTCCGTTTGGATGCTGAGAAAATGAAGAAAAGGAAAATTTATACTTCCAAAATTCTCAATCCTAAACTATTAATAAAATGAAAATGTTTTCAGTAATGAACCTCTAAAATGAGCAAAATCAATTATTTCCCTTATTTGGGGGCGTGAATTTTTTTTATTATTACTTTTGAATTTTGATAAATAAGCAAAAAATCATAAAAGAACATTCTAAAAAGAACCATTTTCTTCCCATTTCCTCCAGTGTCAGCAACCAAGCATACATACATTCGGCAAAAAAAAAACAAAACAAAGCAAAAGTGAGAGGAATGGAAGGAGAAAGAGATTTTCTCCGTTCCACAATTTCCCGGGCACCAAACAGAATTACACTTCTGAGAGAAAGAGAGAGAGAAACTGACCTTCGCTGATGGTAGGAACCTTCGAATTCTTGTGCCGAACTCTCTCCATTTCCACTCATTCAAGAACAAACAGAACTCGAAAGGCAAAAAGAAACGGAATTTTCCAGAAAATCTGAGAGGAAGAGCACGAGAGTGGCTCGTAGTTGAGAGAGGAAGGATCCGATAAGCATCACGGGAGCAGAAACCCGCGATTTTCAGCTAGAATCGAGCACGAACTATACATAGAAACAGAATCTGACTACAGATCTTCAAAATCTACTCAGGAAGGTAGAGATTGAGATAGATACATTCAAGAGAGAAAATGCAGGCAGAAGAGCGAGAGAAAGTAGAGAGGGAGAGAGAGAGAAGGAACATTTATGAGGGATCCTCCGAACGAGCGTCCCTTCCCCGCTGGCCGCCTCCGGTTTTTTGAACTTTCAAACGCCGATAGCCTCCTCCTCCTGACACAGAGTCCTGCCCCATCTGCGCGGGCAAGTTGTATAGTCCCTTTGTCCATCGTGCCACGTGGCGGGACGGAATTTTGGCACGTTGTGACCGGTTTTCTTTGGACTAAATTTTATTACTTTTTTTTATTTTTGTTTAAAATTATTTTATTTTTTAAAATTGTTTTGATGATATAAATTAAAAATATATAAAAAATTAATTAAAAAATAAAAAATTTCACTTAAAAAATAGCCAGTAGGTCAGTAGCGATCGAGAGAACATGTCGCAAAAAAAAAAAAAAAAATTGAATCTTAACGATCGAATTAAACAGGCACAAGTAACTTGATCACATTAGTGTCAAACCTTGTATCTTCGATCAAGGAGCAGCAAATCAATCGCCCCCTCTTATGAGCTTGACTGATTTAAAGTTGGAAAAGAGAATCAAATGTAATATTGGTCCTCTCGTCTCATTTTATTTCCTATGCCTCGTTGATTTATTCGTTGTAGTCGTCTTATTTTTGTTTTTTTTTAATTTTTTTATATTTTAATTAATAAATTTTTATTTCATGGATTAGTTTCGATGAGAAAAATTTTAAAGTGTAATAATTTGATTAAATAATAAAAAAAATTTAAAAATAAAAATAAATTAAATAAAATAAATAAATAAATAATTATTTTAAAAAAATTAATTGATAATAGAAAAAATATTTTAAAAATAGTGATAGTAAGACGGGATTATATATCAAAAAGAATTTTTAGGCGTCCAATTGTTAATTACCCTAAAAGTGTTTTTGTGTTTTTTCAAAATTCTAATTAAAAAATAAATTTGATTCAAAGTAAATTGTATAATTAATTAGTTTTTATGTTAACTTTTTAAAAATTAGCTAATTGATTAAAAAAATATTTTTATTTTTTATTCAAATTAAATAGTATTACCCTTTTCTATATTTTATAATAACAACTAAAAATAATCACCATGAACCGTAAATAAGTTAAAGGTATTAATATCTTACTATTCGCCGTTTAATAGGTAGTAGTTAGCGTGATTCAATTTAAATTTATAATTTCAGTTATAATTTATATATATATTAATTTTATTATTTGCAGTGTACAAAAAATAACCTATTCATTTTAATATATAT
>JAOTRH010000002.1:8238070-8250438 GCA_034768845.1 Heliamphora exappendiculata
GTAAGAAAATTCAAAATGAAAAGGGCTATTCTATTCTACACATTCGTAGTGATAGAGGAGGAGAGTTTAAAAATAAAAATGTTGAAAATTTTTGTGACCGAAATAGAATTTCTCATAATTTTTCTGCACCTCGAACTCCTGAACAAAATGGAGTTATTGAGAGAAAAATAGATCTTTACAAGAAATAGCACGAATCATGCTAAATGAACACAAAATTCTTAAATTTTTTTTGGCCGAGACAGTTAATACTGCTTGCTATATTATGAACCGTGTTTTTATAAGATACCATTTAAACAAAATTCCATGTGAACTATGGATTGATAGAAAGCCAAGCATTTCTTATTTTCATGTATTTGGATGTAAATGCATTATTTTAAATGATAAAGATGAATTAAAAAATTTTGAATATAAATGTGATGAAGAAATTTTTCTAGGGTATGCTACAAATAGTAAAGCCTATAGAGTCTATAATAAAATAACTATATCATTAATCGAATCAATTCATATAACTTTTGACGAAGTAAATTCTTTTTCTTCTAAGATTCTAGTTGATGATGATCTAGAAATTAATAAATGAATAGAAAAAATGCAAATCAAGGAAGACAAAGGTAAAAGTATCGAGGTTA
This sequence comes from Heliamphora exappendiculata, assembly GCA_034768845.1. Lineage (NCBI taxonomy): Eukaryota > Viridiplantae > Streptophyta > Magnoliopsida > Ericales > Sarraceniaceae > Heliamphora > Heliamphora exappendiculata. Next base: position 8,238,697 of record JAOTRH010000002.1, read on the forward strand.
ATGAGCAAAATGAACATAAAGACCTACCAAAAGAATGGAAGACGGTGAAGGATCACCCTATGGATCAAATCATAGGTGAACCTTCACGAGGGGTAAGTACTCGATCTTCATTGAAAATCATTTGTGATCATCTTGCATTTCTCTCACAAGAAGAACCTAAAAATATAAATGATGCATTAGAAGATGAATCTTGGATAATAGTCATGTAAAAAGAACTAAACCATTTTAAAAGAAAATAAAATTTGAAATTTAGTTCCTAGGCCTAAAGATAATACAATAATTGGAACTAAATGAGTATTTAGAAATAAAAAGAAAAAAAATGGTATTGTTGTCCGAAATAAGGCTAGACTAGTTGCACAAGATTATAATCAAGAAGAAGGAATTGACTTTGAAGAAACTTATGCACTTGTAGCTAGGATGAAAGCTATTTGCATGTTATTAGCATATGCATCCTATAAGAGCTTTAAACTTTTTCAAATGGACGTAAAAAGTACTTTCTTAAATGATTTTATAAATGAGAAAGTGTATGTTGAACAACCACCTGATTTTGAGGATTATAATTATCCAAACCATGTATTTAAACTAACAAAAGCATTGTGTGGTTTAAAACAAACTCCTCGAGCTTGGTATGAAAGACTAAGTAATTTTTTATTAGAAAATAAATTTACAAGAGAAAAAATTAACACAACTTTATTAATCAAAATGAGCAATGAAGATATGCTTATTATGCAAATATACGTAGACGATATTATTTTTGGTGCTACTAATGAAAAGTTGTGCAAGGAATTTTCTGTATTCATGCAAAAAGAGTTTGAGATGAGTATGATGGGAGAGCTCACGTTCTTTATTAGACTCCAAATCAAGCAAGTAAAGAATGAAACCTTCATCAACCAATCAAAGTATGTATGAGAGTTGCTCAAATATTTCAAAATGGAAGACGGAAAGGTTTTGGGAACTCCAATGAGTCCCTCAACCAAACTTGGCAAATACGAGTAAGAAAAATCAGTAGACACTAAGCTCTACTGAGTTATGATTGGTAGTTTATTTTATTTAACTGCAAGTAAATCAGAAATAATGTTTAGTGTGTATATATGTACACGTTATCAAGTATGTCCTAAAGAATCACACTTAATTGCTGCAAAAAGAATCTTAAGATATTTAATTGGCACCATAGATATAGGCTTGTGGTATCCCAAGTTCAAATCATTTGAAACGATTAATTATTCAGATGCGAATTTTACTGGTTGTACAATTGACCGCAAAAGCACTAGTGGCGCATGCCATTTTTTAGGAAAATCACTTGTCTCTTGGTTTTCAAAGAAATAAAATTCTGTAACCTTATCTACCGCTGAAGCCGAATATGTGACTGCGGGTAGTTGTTATGCACAAATTTTATATATGAAACAACAACTTCAAGACTTTAATTTAAAATACGAAGTTGTGCCAATTAAATGTGATAATACAAGTGTAATAAATATTTTTAAAAATCCTATTTTGCATTCACGAACAAAACATATTGAAAAAAGACACCATTTTCTTTGTGATCATGTACAAAAAGGTGATATCATTTTAGAATTTGTATCCACTAGTGAGCAATGGGTGGACATTTTTACTAAACTACTTAATGAGGAAAGATTTATTATTATAAGAAGAGAATTGGGTCTAATGCATGTTCGTAAAGTTGAGTGAATTTAAATTGACAAGAGTTTATAAAACAAATTAAAACACTTCAGGCGACTACTAAAAATAGAACCACTGAAAAGCTCATCCAGTCAACTGAACATTATCGCCCAGTCGACTGAACCTTCAGTAAGTCAGTCCGGTCGATTGAACGTACCCTTTCAGTCGACTGAACCGTCGGGATTACAAAAACCCTGGGGCGCCGAACTGTATTCCACTCACTATTTTTTCAATTCCCACTCTCAACTTCTCTCTCCTAGGGCTCGAAAACGCTTAGTTTTTAGCCTCCAAAGGTTCAAATTCAATCCCATCTATGAGACCCTGACCCATTTTTTTTTTGGCATTTTTTGATGCGCGTTTAGTGTTTTTGCTTTAGCATGTTTAAATGCTTTTTGATGCATGATCGGGGTTAGATATGCATGCAGGGCAGGTTTTCAGGGCAGTGGGACGTTGGAGTGCAAATTTCAAAATAATTTTAAAAAAAAAAAGATATTTTGGAGACCTATAAATATATGGAATTAGATATTTTTAAAAGATATTTTCAAAACTTATTTAATAAGTTTTATTTTTCTCTCTACCTTCTCTCTAAGTTCTCGGGGGTCTAGGGCACAATTTTTGATGATCAGACTGTTGATCCTTGTTATTGGCACGGTGGGCTACGCGTTCATCCGGAAAGAATTCCATTCTAACGAAGCTCGATTTTGCACGTGATTTGAGGCGTCAAGTTTTTAACTCACCGAGATAGAATCCTAGACTCTCGTGTCTTATAAGGGTACTACGTGTAATCGTATGTATTTTTAACGGTTAGATTGTTGTAGATCTAATTTTGTATCAAGTTGAGTTTTTTGGCTAAAAACCACTTTTTGGCAATTTCGGTGGATGGAATCGGGTGTCGGGTGGTTCTTTCGTGGTTTTGGTGTTAGGCTTGGGCGTATAGATGTCAGAGGGTGTTGGATGAGTGTTTGGAGGCTTCAATTCAGGGTTTAGAGGTTGAAACCTGTAGCTCAGAACCAGTTTCTACTTGAGTTCAGTCGACTGGACCGTGGGGTCAGTCGACTGGAGCCTGGGTTCTTGGGTTCAGTCGACTAGACAATGTGTTTAGGTGTTTTTGGACCTTTCTAGTGTATTGTTCAGTTGACTGGGGGTTGGGGTCCAGTCGACTGGAACTGGGCAGTTTTGTGTTGGTGGTTGGTTCTTAGTTTTCGATTGGGTTTTAATGATATTCAATTGATTAGTTATGCGAGTAATTAATTGAAATATTATTGGATTCTTTTCGGGGTTCGCTTGGTTAAGTTGTGGCTTTGGAAATCGTTTCGTGGCTTTGGGTGTTCGTTTAGGTGTCGTCCTTAGGGATGATGGGCATGGTTAGATGCGGGTTGTCAGGGCGCAGTTGTGTGCGTCGTGGTTGGGTTTGGAGCATGTTTGGGCTCATGGCACCTTTGGAGGAAATGTGATGTTTTATGACCTCGTGGTTTGAGGGATTTAGCATTAACCTTCGGGTTAGGCTTGGTTTTGCGGGCTGATGGTTGTCCTGGTGTGTGGACGGTTTGTTCAGGTGATGTTTTGACGGGTGGCGTCGTGATGTATTGCTATACATGGTTATGTGCATTTATAATTGTTTATTTATATACGGATTATATAAGTGGATTACATAGTATTGGTATCGTTATGTGTACCGTGATTGCATGCTTTAAAATTCAGAAGTTTTATAGGCATAGTTATGTGGAATATGAGGAATGGATGCATGTAATGCATGTTGCATGGGTTGTAGGTGTTGTGTGAGTCGCGTGTGTAGCATGTGACGTGATTTGTGAAACGTAGTGACAGTATGTGATTTTATGCATTTAAACCCTGGTTTAGTATGCATGTTTTGATTTGGTGTTATCATGTAATGTTAAATTTTATCCTGTAATATGCAGATTTATCCCGTGGTGTGCGGTCTTATCCTGTGGCATGCGGTTTTATCCCGTGGTATAATCTGTGGTCGGCGATTTCATCCCGTGGCTTACGATAAATGTGTAGTTTTACCCCGTGGTTTGTGGTTTTACCCCATGGTCTATGGTTTTGCCCCGTAGTATACGGTTTTATCCAAAAAATGTGTGTTTGAGTATAGATCTATCTCTATGTGATAGAACTATTGTTGCGGCGTGTGAGGGCCAATTGTATGCATCTGTGTTGCATTGACAGGGCCTGCGGTCCATCGGTGAAAGTACGAGAAGATTCATAACTTGCATGTATTACATTGTAGGACAGATTGACCAATTTTCAAATTATTTTTATGAGTCGTGTGAATAGCGATCTAAAAACCATTTTCAATTATTTTCAATGCTTCTGTGAGTGAGTCAAAAGATGGTTGTATCCTCGCTTTCCCGTTACTTGTGAAAACTCGTTTTAAAGGCTTAAAAGAGAGTCTAAATGTGAGACCCTGAACCTGTTCTTTTTGAGTTATTTGTATATATTACGTGTTTATTCCAGTATATGAATAGCCTCGATGCATGAGTTATGCTTTAAAGTTGTAGAACAGCATGTATAAATGTGTTATATAATTTTTGGGATTTGGTAGAGGGTTGTTTGACTTGTGTTTGGACCAAAAACCTTATTTCAGCGTAAAAACCACACTGCCCAGCAGTTCGGTCGACTGGAGGGCTTGGCCCAGTCGACTGAACCAAAAAATTGGGTTCGATCGACTGAATCAAATATTTTGGGTTCGGTTGACTGAACAGAAACTTTTTGGCGTGTTTATAAATATCTCAAAGGCTGGAGATATTTATTAAAACCTTTCTTCCAGGCTAAGTTTCTCCTTTTATCTGCCTTCTCTCTAGCTTTGAGGGCTCGGAGCTTGGTTTTGTGTTTGATCCTTTGTGGATCCTTGCTATCGAGGCCGAGGGCTTCGCATCCATCTAGTCGAATTCTCGTTCTGACGCCATTCAGTTTTGAGATGTCGAGTTCTTGACTCTCCGAGGTAGGATTCTAAACTCTACTACTGTATAAGGGTGATATATGTAATTATATGTGTTTTCAGCTGGTAGAAAATACATAAAACATGATTTTCATGTGTAAACCTTAGTTTTGGATAAAAATGGGGTTTTATGCCTTTTCTCGGTTGTATACGTGATTTGAAAATGTGGTATCTGTAGTTTTCAAAAGGAGATTTGAAAATGAGGTATTTTGTGAAAATGGTGAAAAACATCTTTTGGGAGGTTTGGAGCTAACTCGCGGGGTTGAGTCTCACCATTTAAATGTTTTGTTAGAAATGGTTTTAGATTTCCATGTCGATGGATTGAATCTCTTTTATACATGTGTTGTAAGAACTATTTTATGGGTTTTCGTAGTTGAGCTATGGTTGGGTTTTAAATATTTTCCATAGACGTACCGTGACAGTGGATTTGGTTGAGTTGGGCTTTCATTACTCCTCGGTGTAAGTTCGAAAATGTGCGCAGCGTAGGTGCTCTGTACCTTTGGGTTAGTTCCCGTAAATTGAGTGTGTATGTGGGTGCTTTGTACCCTTGGGCTTAAGTCCCGTAAATTAAGCAGTAGGTGCTCTGTACCTTCCATTATCTCCTATAAATTGAGCAGTTCGAGTGCCTCCGTTTATGGCGTCGTTGTCGTGACTCCGTATTGAACTTGTCATTACTAAGCTTGTGGGTCTAGGGTAATGGACGAGAGTCTATAGTTGTTACCTTTGTCGGTGTGGCAGAGTCGGTACATAGGATTATATTTAATCTTTTCTCCTCGGCTGTGTGGCATGAGTGGAGCTTACTGTTTATTTACAGCTTTCCCTTAACTGTAGCATGATATCTGTTAGGAAGATATGCATAGTTTGAAGGATGAAAAATGTGGAATTTTATGAGATAAAACCTTTTTGAGACTCGTGTCAGTCTGATGAAAAACTTGAGATTTTTGAGAGAAAAACCATTTTTAGCTCCTATGGTTGAGCCCGTGTGTATGTAATTGCATAACCTGCTTTACAGTTTTATTGTCTATGTTCTATTGGCCTTCGGATCACGGTGTGAGATTTTGCTGTAACCCTTTTCAGGTGAACATGAGGAGTTGACTTAGATTCCTGTGGTGGCGGAATACTAGTTGTAGTTTCCTATTTTGGACAAGCTCTTATACATGTGGCACCTGTTTCAAAAGGCTAGTTTTGTACGCCTTGAGACGATATATTTATCCGTGTATGAAAATGCATGTTTACAGTTTATGAGAGTTGAACTATGGAGATTTTTTTATCCAAATGATGCATATTTTTGAGTTGATGGTTTTCCAACTGCAAATCTTATTTTCTCAAACTGTGTTTTGGGTGGGCTTTTGCATGACCCTGGTGCTTGGGGCATAACACTAAAACTCCAGCTCGTTTTTTTAGCATATTTAGCTTATTCTGCATGTGTTGTCTAGTTTCTGTTGAGTTTTGGCTCACGGTGTGGGAATTTAATTTTCTTCAAGTACTGGTCACGCTGGTTGATCTGGAGGTGCTAGAGAGGTGGAAGAGCTGTAATCTTCTTTTTTTGTTCTTTCTATTACATGTATGTTGTAACATATTTTTCTGGTGTTAGAACCGTGTAATGTATCCTATTTGGCGATTATATAAAATGCCTGTTTATTTTTTTTTATTGAGAGTGTATTCTCGGGTTGGTTGTTTGTGGGTATTTCACGTGATCCGGAGTTTGGGACGTGACACCATCACTCACACCATCATTCTACACCTCTAAACCTTACATTTTCGTCACTCAAATCCTTCCCATGGCACCTAGGGTTCGTGGAGGCAAAGGTAAATCGATTGCACGAGAGGAACCCACCGGTCAAAATGACCAATTGTTCAACACGAGTCGTGCTGAAATTCTATACAAAGATCATCTTCAATCTCTCAATCCAATCTTTGGTAAAGTTCTAAACATACGATTCATGGATTCTTACTTTCCAAATGTCTTACTTCTTATATCTAGACTCGGTTGGGGACCATATGTTCTCTATCAATGCAAAGGCGTTTATTCCCAAATCACTAGGTTATTTTACGCTAATCTCACCAAAGAAGCTCAAATCAATCCAAATGATCACTACACATGTCTCTCTATGTTTCTCTATGGAAAAACATACAATTTTTTCTGATCAAGACATTGCACGCCTTTTTGGAATGGGTAGAGGATATTTTGTATGCTCACAAATTTCATCTCAAACATGGATCGTGGCATAAGACTTCACTCCCGAATTTTTTTTACCCATGATCATGATTGAACCCCCTCTAAATTTTGCCCTCCCCCCATCTTACTATCAACTCACACTTGAGGCCAAAATTTTACATCTCATCATTACATACAACATATTGCCTCGTAATGGATCTCGCACCCACATTTCGTAACTTGATTGCTTTATATTGTGGTGCATTTACAAGGAAAAACACCTTAACCTTCCATCCTTAATTTGTTAATGGATGCTTTCTAAAGAAGGGTCCAAACGGCGTACTCTTCCATATGGAGGTTTTCTCACACCTCCCTTTGAGTCCTTTGGTTTTTTCTCATCTCCTTTAAATTTTATTCCACCCAAAAACTTTGATTTCCTTACCCTTACAACTTTAAAGAAAATGGGATATAGTTTACAAAATGGAGAGTGGATACCCAAATCTCATAGGCAAGCTCCTCGCGTTGTGCAAGACGAGGAAGATGAGGATGCCGCCTATGCACAGGCTGATGCTCCTTCTCATCTTCTGTATGCTCCTACCACTACTGCTTCTCTTGCTCGTACCACCACTGCTGACATTGCTCCTTTCACGTGATCATTTTTAAGGAAATTGGTAAAATCTTTCTCAAAAAGTGTTGATAAAAAGTTTACCAAAATCAACTCCCGTCTCACCCGCATCGAGGATGCCTTAAGCATTCCTCCCTATGACGCCTCTTCACCTGAGGATGATGATGATGGCACTGCCAACGATAGCTCTACTTCTTTTTGATAATGCCAAAAGGGGGAAAAATAAGTGAGCAAAAAGGGAAAGTATATGGGAAAGCATATTGAAAGCAAGCATCTTTATTTTTCTTCGCATCTTTATCTTTTGGAGAGCATGTATTTTGTATTTTGGATCATATACTTATGCTACTTTTATACTCTTGGCATTTGAATATGGTTTATCTTATGGTTGTGCTCGGATCTTATACAATTATGCTTGGATATTTTTTATGGATGCTTGGATATAATTTATGGTTGAAAATTGGATATATATAATGTTACTTTCAAAAGATAAAAGATGTACTTGAAATGAAATTCATTGCACATTGTACGGGGGAGTTCTTCAAAGTTATTTTTTTCATGCTTATTGATAGGTGGAACCTTATTTAAGTTTTCCTACGTTATTTTGCTATGCGTTTGTCATCATAAAAAATGGGGAGATTATTGGCCTAACAAGGCTTTAATGACCGATTTTGATGATAACAAACCTAAATATCTAATTGTGCATATTGAGATTATTTATAGGAAATGTATGCTTAACACAATCCAAGATAAAAAATGAAAGCCATGAAGAAAAATTTCAAATTATATTCTTTGGCGACAAGTATTTGGAACAAATGCAAGAGTTGAGTTATTGAAGGATTGAAGAAGAAATTTTAATTTTTTTTTAGAATCTATGAACATTCACTAAATTCATAGATATCTCTTCTGAAACTCATAGAATTCCTAAAAATATTAAAAATATTTTTTCAAAGCATAAAAAGATCAAAACTTTTTGGGAAAACAAAAATCTGAATTTTTAACTATCCAGTTGACTGATGCCTTCTATCTAGTCAATTGACTGAACAACCAAAAATGAATTTCATATCTAAAATTGCTTAGTCGACTGACCCTTGAAGTCCAGTTGATCGAAGTCAAGTGCAGTCGACCGAACATCTTTTCCCAGTCGACTGAACATGCTTATTTTTTAATTTTTGCTGAAAACGGCTAGTTTGAAATTACCTTATTTAGCCCAATGGCTAGTGTCACGTCCCAAAATCTGGAGTCACGTGAAAATCCATCAAACACCAGTTTTATTAAAATATAGGTTTTCAAACATTTAAATCCGCCTGTTGAAACTAATGAAAAACCCAACAAAAGGATATCTCATAAATAAATAATGTACAGATCCAACATGCATACGATATATCGCCTTATGGTGTACAAAATCTGCCTTCAGGAACAGGCATACAAAAATTAAAAAAAAACTATAAGAGTCTTTCACCACCGCGGGCATCACCAGAGCTACTTCTCATTCATATCATCGCCTGAAAATGGTTTTACAAAAAATCCCACCCGTGAGCCGAAACCCAATAGAAACAAACTATAAAGCTGTAAAGCAGAAAATATGCAATCATATAGGGTGGGAGCTAAATTCAACCACAAAACCCAAAACGAATTTCCACAAACCCCAAGTTTTCCCATCAGACTACACAAGTCTCCCAAAACGGTTTTATTTCATAAAATCCATGTTTTCATCCTTCAACCAGGTATTGCAACAAATGCAAATGATCGACCACAGTTAAGAAAAAACAATAACCAAAACATTGTTCCCTCGCGAAATGTATCATCGCGAAAAAGATGATTTAATCCTATGTACCAACTCTATTACAAGGGGACATGGGTAGCAACTATAGACCCCTTTCCAGTATCTAGTCCCCATACATCATGGGACCGGTTAGATACATACAGGTTTTATACGGAGCACCACGACGTACTACTTAATTTACGGGCAACTACCCGAGGGATTTAAGCACCCAACCGCCTTAATTTACGAGGACTAATCCGAAGGACCTGAGTACCTACTATGCGCACATTTTTGGACTTACACCGAGGGCAACTCGTGCAAAATACACGTCATCCCTGTACAATTAGATAATCATTCTAAAAAATTGAACCGTAGCTCAACAACGAAAATATTTCACAAAATCTTTCACAGATATACATGTACATGTATATAGCTCCATCCATCAACATGGAGATTAAACAAAACATTTCAAAATATTTTTTCCCGTTTTCAACAAAACGTTCAAAACCTGAGACTCAACCCCAAGAGTTAGCTCCAAACCTCTAAAACATAAAATGTTGAGATTTTCATCAAAAATCACAATTTCTACCGTTTTCAAGAACACCTTTTGAAATCCATACATCCACATGTTCAATATCATGTAATAAACCAAGAAAAGTGTAAAACATGCTTTTATCTAAGCAAACAAGGTCTAAACATAAAACATGATATATAAGCAATTCAACTGGGGAAAAAGCGTACAACTGCATGTATCGTCACTAGCTAACCGTCACTATCACGTCCATAAACACTTAGATCGTTTCCCAAAAAGAAATGGGTCAGGATTTCACAACTCTCCCCCTCTTAAAGAAATTTCGTCCTCGAAATTTAACACTGCAAGAACACTGCAACTCAAGCCAAACACTATCCCACAACTGAAATCCCAAACTTGTCGTCACACAAGGAAAACACAACTAGAAGATTCAATCTCCATACAGACTGCTCTCACAGGCAAGTTTCACTGATACTACTATCATCTAAGAAACATCCATAAACATTGGATTAAGATCCGACTCGTGCTGCCAAACCCCAACACAGAACTCTTGCCGAACTCAAACCACTCCAGCGACAAACGCATCATATGAGATCAATCCACCATGGCACTTTATCTCAAACATGCTCTATGCTCGAACACAAAAATTCACTAACATACGACGTCAGACTTCGACATCGGTCATAAGAAGTCACATATGCCACACCCAAACTTTACCCAAGTTCTTACTATCACCAGACGACCACAGACTTTGATACCACATCATCACCCTATCAATGCCAACATCTTCATCACTGAAGCTGTTATGATGCCGATCCATGAGCAACAACATAATGCTCAACTCCAGAGAGAAGCTTGCTCGACTCCAGAGAGAAGCTTTCTTACTCACCTGGACACCAAAGAACACATCTCAGCAAACCCTTAAACCGTCATTCCCAATATGATCTTTCATCACAAGCTAGTATTCTCACCCAAGAGGAACATCAGGTGGTACACCATTGTACTAGACAAGGTCTCACACAATCGAAAACTGACATGGCATCACAACCATAAGGTCACCTGACTCTAGCGAGTCACCTGACTCCAGCGAGTCACTCGACTAAACACGTCACGTAGACAGAACATCTCATAGGCATCTAACAACCTATATCAATCAAATCATAACTCCCATGCAATAGCACGTCACTGCACATCTCAACATCTTTCCATCAGATCACTGATATCACATTGCAGATCACCCTCAAACAAAACATGGTCGCCGTCAGCCGACAAAATAAACATGATGATCATCATACAACATCAACCCCTTGAGTCCCTAGACTCGTCTGTCGAGTAACCAACCCAGACTTGTCTCTTACACTTAGCAAATCCCTCGTATGCAGAACTCATCACGGTCCTTCTGTTCCCAACCAAACAATCGCGTTGGTCCGAACAGGTCATGCTAACCAGGGCTTCTCCAACCTCTTACTCTCGGGACCACCATCTATACAAATGACCGTTATGCCAAAGCACAACACTTACCACAGTCGATAGTCACTCCTCGACTCCAAGAATTCTACGCAGTTCCAAGTCCTCAAATAGAACAAAAGGTCATATTCACAAAAGTCTACCAGAAATCCACCATATACATATCACAACCGCACTGTTCCAACAAAATTTTGGCTCTACCATGAGCTAAAAGCACAACCATACACACACGCAACGATCAACGATCCTCAACTGATCACTGCAAAGGAACTCTGTGTATCGACACCGACGCCCTTATCAACTAACATCCCTTGTCTGACAACTCGACCTCACGCGGAACACAACCCTACTGGTTCAACCATCCGTTGAAACCTTACTGATTAGGTTTCCACAACCTATCAGATGTACCACATGTTGGAGGCAAAACTGCCAAGATCATTATTTTTGAAAATGATTAATCGGTAAAAAATTAACTAGATGGGCAAACGCCGAAACGGGCTCTAGATAAAACTTTTGACGAAGAACAATCAAAATAAAACTCGTGCAACCAAAGTTAATT
>JAOTRH010000002.1:8250538-8263611 GCA_034768845.1 Heliamphora exappendiculata
TTAGAAAACAGTTTTTTTTTTTTTTTCTAAAAAACAGTAACACTATTTTTTTAATAAAAAATAAAAAAAAATAAAAAATATTTTTTAATTATAAAATAAAATATTTCAAACACAAAAAATAATTAGAAAATAATTTATTATTATTATTTTTTATTTTAAATAGTTTTTCTATTAAAGTTAACAAAAATATTAACAATTAGACTAATTTAATATAAAAATTAAATCAAATAAGAAATTAATGACATTTTAAATCGAGCTTTTTAAACATTTCAAACAAAATCTCAACCATATTTGTCGTGCTTGACAAAATCAATGCTACTAATTTTTAATTTTTGATTATTTATTTTAATTATAAATTATAATATATTATAAATACTCACATACTACATATTATTACTATTTTTTATTTTATCTATAAATTATAATATTTATTAAAAACTTACAACTTCTACCTTAAAATACAATACATAAGATGTTAGTTTTAATCACCCTAAACACTACCTATCTTCCAAATCGATTATAGCGTACTGCGGTGCACCTAATAATTTGTCTTGTCTTCGGATTCCACGTGGTATTTTAATCGCGAAGAGGGAGAGAGATGGAATAACCAAATAGCTCTCTCCTCTCAACCACTGGTTGTTCCCTCTCTCTCTCTCTCCGCTTATAAATCCATTATTTACTCGCTTGTTTTGTACGCGCTTTCTCTCTCTCTCTCTCTCTCTTCCATCTCGAGATCTGAGTTCTTCCTCTGAGCCATCGTCTCGGTTGTTCGGCGCTGGTCAGAGCGTAGATCACTCCGGTACGTTTTTTCAACTTCGGTTTCTGATTGGCAGAATTTTTTTTCTTTCCCCCTAGAATTTCTGGTGTTTATTCGGAGTTCTGTTCTTCCGATTTGACGTTGTTTTTGTTCGAATTGCATAATGTAAATGTATTTCTGACACATCTGTATGCGTGGATCGTGAGAATATCATGCTCGACTTGAGATCGGTGGAGTGGATGATTATTTTTGAGGAAATTGCTATTACAGATGTGTAGCTGTTCGGTGATTTTGTCTTGTTATATTCTTGTTTGGAATTAACCGTTTGTTTGGATCGGGTGATTTAGGGAGAAAAGAAAAGAAAAGAAAAGAAAAGAAAAGAAATTCATCTCTCTTCTCTAATCAGTCGCTTAAATTACTAAATATGAAAGAAATAGAGAGAAATGAAGAGAGAGAGAGAGAGGGAGAGAGAGAGAGAGAGAGAGAGAGAGTTTTGTTTTGGGAGGGTTACCATTCCAAAACAAAAGAAAGAGAGAGAAATGAAGAGAGAGAGAGAGAGAGAGAGAGAGAGAGAGAGAGAGAGAGAGAGAGGGTTACCATTCCAAAACAAACTCTAATCTAAGTCATTGTAATGCTAATTGGGTAAATACCACAAGACACTTTTTTTTTATTAAGTGTTGAAACAACTAAACAAAATATGAGATGAATAATTATCTTTTTTTTTTCTTTCGTACTTATAGACGAGGGAGAAAATGTAATATTTTTTTTTCTTATTTTTTTCTCTTATAACTTTATTAGTTTTTTCTTTTCTATTATAAGTTGCCAAAAGGACTGTAACAGCCTGTTTGGGAATTTGAAAAGAAAATAGGAGAATACAAAAGATTGAGAGAAAAGATGGTCATTTCTCTCCTATCTTGTTTGCTTAATTTATGTAATAAATTAATCTTATTTTAAATTATAGTAGTTAATACATTTATTTTTAGGGGGTTAATATTGGCATTACAAAACAATAGGATTCAAGTGGTTTCTCTTCACTCCATTTTTGGACGGGTTCAAAAAGGTGATTTTGTTAGATTAGCAAATCTCTCTATTTTTTTCCATTTCTCTATTTTTTAATTATCCAAACAAGTGATTTGAGTGATATCATAATCATTTCCTTTCTTTTCTTTCCAAATTACCCAATCCAAACGTGGTGTAAATTATTGCCTTCAGTTTGGCAGATCTGTTTTTTTAGTAATGGAAAAATTATGGTTTCTAGGGTGAAAGGAAAGAGGAGGAAATGTTGAAATGCGAAGCCTAATGATTTGATTTCCTTTGAAGAACTAATCAGAGCCTATTCGGCTGCAACGATGAATGAGTTGATAGAGCCATTGAAGGTTGAATTTATTATTAAGAACGCAGGATTGCAGTGGGGCAATTTCAATTTATGCTGTGGGAATCTAACACACCTTTACTCTGTCTTATATGCAACGGGATCTTTTCCCTTCATCATTTTATAATATTCATTTCTATCTCATTGTCTTTAATCCTTAATTTAGGCTTTCACTGAATTGTTTCATCAAGTTCGGATTTCATTTCAAGTCTTAATCTATATATCACATTTGAAAGTATTTTGGAAGTGACGATCATAGCCACAGCAGAACAGCATAATACATTTAGTGTAGCCAGTCCCAGAAAGTGGGAACAAGACTTCGTTGTGTTGATTAAGCCTTGACGAATTTGGAATGATTGCTATTGTCAATTTCTGATTGTTTGTAGATCTTAGCAAAATATGCTAGAAAATACAGTGTTGGTATGCACCTTTAGGTGCATTGTTTATCAGTAATTGGTTATTGAATTTAGCTTTTAAGCATTTAAGCCGGTAATCATGTGATCCAAAAGTTTAGGAATTTTACAGTTCTTGCACATCATCACATCCCCTTCAATTTTCTGACCTCTTGATCAACATGACACAGTTTGAAAAATCTCGAGATTTTTTTAGTAACGGTTGATTATTCTCTAGGTTTCATAATCTTAGATAAGTTTCTTACTTTCTCTTGTGTTACTGTCCCAACTCAATTGTGGTACAAATAAATGTCTAGTCTCTGATTGTTTGTTCGATTGCAAGTGGCTGGACCATAATGTATATTTCTGGTTTTCACACTTGTAATATTTAAAAGTGAAACATAAGTCTTTTCTAGGATGGTAAAAGTGTTTGGTTAAGCAATATAGTCAAATATCAGTTGTTGTAATAGATGATGTTGGACAGCAGAGGTGGCAAAAGAAAGCAAAACAAACCTGATTACCTTTTTCTTTTTCGTTTTTTTTTTGGTAGACTTCAAATATCACGTGGGACCCATCAAATATCTCATCATTTAACTTATTGTTTCAATTTTTTCTTTATATATTTTTGGCTAGATCGAGTGAGTCCCACACATTTAAATAGTGGTCATAGTCTCATAGAACATATTGACATGAGTATTTATTTATTTACTAGTAGTTGTGCCTATACATTGCGTGTGGGTCATAAATTGAGAGAGATTGAAAATTTATAGGTTATCTTTTTAATTCTTTTAACCGTTTTAAAAGACAATACAAAAGATGAAATTATTAAATTATTTTTGGGGTTTTGTGTAAATAAGAAAATGTCACAAAGGTTTCACCAACTTGGGTGTTGCCTTATTATAATAGTATAGATATAATAGTATAGATTTTGTTTACTGGGCACTGAACCAGTTTTTTTTTTTTTTCACCATTTAAAGCCTTTGTCTCATATTTTTTTTATATCAAATGTCACCTATTTGGATTTTCTAATTTCTTGAAACATACTCTTGCTGAATTTCATTTAAGTATGGAGCATCCACGTCGTTGGAGTACCTCATTTAATTATGTTGCTCAGCTATTTCCAGAAAACTCATCACTGATTTCATTTGTAAAGAAAGATGCCTTATTTCTAATTTGTTACTCTGTGTGCAGCTTGCAAATATGACTCCACATATTGAGACTCCAAACAAAGCTCCCAACACTTATAAAACTTCACATCCACCTCTTAATGAAAGAATACTTTCATCTATGAGCAGAAAATCAGTTGCTGCACATCCTTGGCATGATCTCGAGATAGGTACTTAACTTCGTTGTAAGCAATGGATGGCTAATTCTAGAATATGCCTTCCCATTGTACATGTAGTGACCATTTGGTATGTCTCTCTCTGTATAATTCAATGCAGGACCTGGAGCTCCGACAATTTTCAACTGTGTAAGTATACTGAACTTTAGCCTGCAATGATCTTCTTTTTAGCTAAAGATGCATAAGGTACAGTTAAATTGTTTGGATTTGAACAAGGTGGTTAATTGCAGTGCTTAAGGTTGGAACCAACAGTAGCTTAACCCATTGAAAATTATGATTTCACCATACTTAATGAAGTCGGATGAAATTGGGGTTTCGTAGCATAAACATAGATAATTAGTTTTAGAACTGTGTAATGGCATTGATGGAAGTAGATAGGACTTCTATCTGAAATATATTCCATTTCGTAGTCTGGGTATCATACCATTGAATGTCTATATAATCTGGTATATGGAATCGCTATGACATGACCCCTTTGCTTTATTGCTAGATGAAAACATACCTTTTTTGGACCTTTTCTCTATAAATCGAAATTGGACTCCTAACCACACGCACACTTATAATATTAAAACAATGCAGTACATTACAACATTGGTATGAGGCGTTGCGGTACCTAACTGGAATACATAGAGCTGGCAACTGTAATCTTCTAATTTGTAGCATCCCCTTGAATAAATGTATAAATTGATCGGGTTTTTGATTAAGAATTACCTAGCTATCAACCCGTGCTATGCACAGGATGAAAATAATAAATAGTAGATATTATTTTGATATTTTATTGCACCTAGATAAATTAATAGAGGTATGCTAGTTGAGTATACCTTGAACCTGTGTAGAACACTAGTTTTTATCAGATCAGAGGGATCAAAATATGGGCAATAAAGAAGAAAAGGGTTTTGGACTTTCTTGTGCAACCCAAGTCCTAACATAGGCATTACTTTTGGGCAACCCGAGTCCTAACAAATAAGTTGTAAAAGAAAAAGAATACGAAAAAGAAATAAATTGGTAGAAAACATACTTTTAGCAAATTGGTAGGAAATATATTTCTTCTGAAACATACTTTTTCGGATCATTTCGATTGCATAATATATGTTTGACATACATTTACCAAATAAAAAGGAATTGATTGGGAAACATATCTTTTTGAAAACCGATACAAATTAGTAAGAAACATATGCATACAATTTTTAAGTTAAATATTTTAATATGAGTTTAAAAGTATAATTAATATAGGCCAATCATAAATTGAGATGTGGCATTATCATAGTTGAAGAAATTTAAAATTTGAGAAAATTAGGTTGAGTTTTGAACTTAAAAAATGCGAGTGTTTTGCTATATTATAACAGATGGATTATGTACCAATTACCATGTTTCTGCAAAGGTGCTCAGATGCATTGATCATGTACTCTATCAGATGAGAGATGGCTGTGTGGCTGACAAGAAAATTGTGTGACATAAGCCCCAGTGCCATAATATTTTTCCTTGTTCCTCCCCCACCTTTTTCTGGTGCGGATTTTTTTTATATTTTATGGATAGAGACATAGCTTTGTGTTGAATTTATATGCAACTTGAGGGGACATTTATGCTAGGAAAAGGGTTCTTTAAATTCCCAGAACTTATCCTATATGGAATTTATTATCAGAGTTTGAATAATCATGTTATCTTTAGAGAATCTCAAGAAACTAGTAATTTGATTTTCTGCTCGTTTGATGATCCCTTTCATCCCCGTAATTATACAGTTTCATTTGACAGGTTCCTTTTTTGAGTAAAAATTCTAGTTTTGTGCCGTGTTAGTTACAATTTATTTTTAATACAACTAAGGGAAATTTACATAAGTAAGGGCAATTCTATAAAAAAACTTAATAAATAAATAAATAAAACCAAGGGCAAATTGACAAAATGTCTGGAAAACTAATGAAAACTTCTATCAGTCTTCCTTGTCAAGGGCTTTAGTACAATTGTGGTTAATTATCGCAGGTGGTTGAAATTAGTAAGGGGAGTAAAGTGAAATATGAACTTGACAAGAAAACTGGAATGATCAAGGTAATGAAGCATAAGAGTCATCTATCTTAATAGACTTTGGTGGCGATAATGAGTTGCTAAAACTTATGCATATGTGCAGGTTGACCGTATACTGTACTCATCAGTGGTTTACCCACATAACTATGGATTCATTCCTCGTACCCTCTGTGAGGACAATGACCCCATGGATGTGTTGGTTATCATGCAGGTATGTTGTTTGATGTGCATTTTCTCATAGTTGCAGATATTCATGCATACCTGGCACCACTACTGTTATCATTTCATGGTAGCCTTGCTTGTTATTCTGGATGGGATTTGATCGGATAAGAAAGATAAGCAATACTGGGGTTCCGCATATTTTTTTTTCTTGCTGGGCAATTATGGATAGTTTTATGTATACAGTGAAAAACTTGGTTTATATAGTATTAGAGTGGGTTAAAAGGGAGGGGGGGGGGAGCTTAGTATTAGTTATTCTGGCAATAGTCTGGAATTTATCTGATTATTAGTTTGAGTCATGCGATACAAACGCGAGACTATTTATCCAAATAGACAAAAAAAAAATGTTTTGGTAGGCTCCCAATCCCTTAATCCTATCCTGCCCCTCCTAGTCATCCGGAACAAACATGGCCTGAAAGTATTTTAGCCTCACTACATCGAGGGTATTTGGTGTAGCTTGATAAATTGTAAATTTATACCTTCAAGTACTACATCGAGGGTATGTGGTGTAGCGTGTTAAATTGTAAATTTATACCTTCAAGTATTAGAATTTGTGTTTGTTGATTTAAAATCAGAAGCTATAAGCAAAAGGTTATAAGCAAAAAAATATAAGAAGCCTTGTTTTGATATTCTTACTTTTCGTTGAACTATAATCTAAAAGTAAAAAATGTAGGTAAGGGAAACACCCTATACATAAATATGCCAATGGGATATATTATTATTAATTTACTAGCTGTGTGATATTCTTAATATCTTGAGAATCATTAACATCTTTGGAAATATTATCTAGAGAGTCACAAGCATCCTAAGTGAAGAAGTACTCAATTAATCGCGCCCCTTCATCATCAGCGTATTCTACATTTCTCATTTGGCCTGCTCTTTATGGAAGAGTAGTTTAAATCTCATCGTATATTAACTGAAGTAAATTACTGAAACTCGTGCTCCTGCTTTAAAAAGTTTGTAAAAAGGCTCCTGTTTTTTTGCTTCCTTGCAATGATCAAGATAAAGAATCATCAAAGGAAAAAAAAAACAAAAACAAAGAAAACAAAAATCCTTAAGACTCTGGTCAATTGTCAAGAAAGGAAATGGAAGTATAAGAAAATTAACTTTCCCATACTTTTTTTTTATGCTTAGTTACCAAGAAAGGGGTAGGGTCCATAAGAAAGACTCCCCCTAGGGAATATTTTCTTCCAAAATGTATCCTGCAAATATCCCGTAGATTTTGCATCGTGGGAACCTTAAACTATCGCCAAATCCTAGGCAACATGGAGAACGTGCTAAAAATACTGCAGCTTATAATGAAAATATGAATACGGTGGCTTTGAATATTAAACAAATGGCTGAAGCAATGGATCGGAAGACTGAAATTGAAGCTAAGACGGCCAAACTTGATGAGCAAGTAGATGCCACTGTTACTCAAAACCCTAGAAGAAATTGAAGGGTTAAATGAAGATAGTATTGCCAATACTTTTGCACACCTTTTATGCAATGAAATAAAAGAAAAGGCATTTATGACATATTCGTATGAGATACGGTTAGGTTCTTGAAGAGGCATTTTGGAATTCATACGCGCAACCATTATGAATTTTTTGGTACTTTATGAGATAAATATTATGCCTTTAAAGTAGGTAGTTTGATATTCAGACATATTTTGTTGATATATTTATTTTTATTTTGTTTTAGTTAATTTTTATGTGGATTTAATGTATTTTCCTTCTCTTTTCTTTTCTTGACAAATGAACAAGTAAAACTTAATTTCCTTGCTAGATTCCATTGTCAACTGAACACATACAGAAAAATAAGTTTGGAGAGTATCTAAATGGGTGTAAAATTGGAATTTCATCTCATTTGGGTGAACATAGTCCACGGGCTGGGCCCCCTGTTTATGATTCTTTACTAAATGTGATAAGTTGAATAGCCCTGAAAAGATTATTTTTAAGATCTATGCCTTCTGGGTTTTGCTACTTGAATTTCTATTGTTTCTGAATGCTGTATCTTTATAATGATATTGGAATCAGAAACTATAGGAACCTAGAAAACAATTTGACATACTCACCCTACGATTCAAATTCTAGGTTCTTTCTAGGTAGTTTTATCCTAACCCCAAAATTCAAAATTTGAGTTTATTATAAACTGTTTATTTTGAATTCTATGGAGTTTTTTGGGTTTTTTTTTTTGGATTTGTAGAACTATATTATAATTTCTGAACTGAATGTAGGTTGCTTATGCTTACAAACATTTACTAAGATGTACAGGAACCAGTTCTTCCAGGATGCTTTCTTCGGGCTAAAGCAATAGGCCTCATGCCTATGATTGATCAGGTGTGTATGATCTGACGGTCAGGATAAATTTTTTCCTCCGCAATCTAAAAGGAAATTTAACCTTTGTACGAACGTAGGGTGAAAAAGATGACAAGATAATTGCTGTTTGTGCTGATGATCCCGAGTATCGACACTACACTGATATCAATGAGCTCCCACCACATCGGTTGGCCGAGATCCGCCGCTTCTTTGAGGATTGTATCCGTCTAAGAGTTCTTAATACGAATGATTGATGTGATTTCTATGACAATTTTTTCTAGTTTTGTTTCAATTTTTCTAATGGGTGCAAATTTGAAGGGAAGAAAAATATTTTAGTTTCTCTTAACGAGTAATTAGACAAGAAAAATGAGAACAAGGAAGTTGCAGTTAACGATTTTCTGCCCCACTCAGAGGCCGTTGAAGCAATCCAGCATTCCATGTAAGCTTCTCTATTTTTCAGTATTTTTCATTTACCACTACGAGTACAACAAAAATCAAGCCAGTTGGAACTGTTTTATATATAAACTAGTTATTATCCGAGCCTAAAGCACTCAATTATCAAATTTTAGTAATTTAAAAGCAAAATAAAAAGTAATATTAATAATTTGATAATTAGTTAATTAGCTAATTTTATGGTACTCAATTAAAAATATAACATTATTAATTTGTTAATTTATGAATTTTAAAAAATAAATAAATAAATAACAAAAGTAAAAACTTATGTTAGAGAGAGATTGAATTGGGTATCTAGCAACTAGCGTAAGGGGGTGCTAACAGAACTTATGTTTTTACTTTTGTTTTGTTTAATTATTTTTGTCTTTAGGAAGACTTTTTGTACCTTATAAATGAAAGAAGTGCAGAGAGAAATAAAAGAGTTGCATTGATAAAATATTGAGAAGGGGGCAAAATTTTAGATTTGTACCAAATCATCTTAGTCGTTCACTTATAAACCGAGAAGATCTAAGTCATTTAAAGACAATTTCTTCACATATAAGTTGAAAACATGAGCTATTTTATTATATACATGTTTTGATCCACATTTATATCTCCCATTGTCCGAGAGAACAACTCAATATAAGTGATCAGACCACCCATTAGTAGGGTTGGCGTTCATCTTGTAATTATTTTTTTTGTTTGTTTTCGAATCATCTTAATAAGATAAGCTGAAAATATAAAAACTTTAATTAAAGATGATAAAAATTCACTAAAGACGAAAATAAATAACATAAAATTTGATTTATTGACTTATTTTTATTTTTTGAAATTTTTATAGTTTGATGAAAAAAAATTATATTTAAAGCCCGTCTCGATGAAAAAAATAAAAATTATAATAATTTAACTAAAAGATAAAAACAAAAAAACTCACTAAAAATAAAAATAAACTAATAAGCAATTATCCCAAACGGGGTATGTATCATGGTATTATTTGTACCATTTTTTGTTAAATATGATAACAAATGCAGTAAAGAGTTAGGGAAATGTTTTTTTGACCATTGGATAAATAAGAAGGAATTCGGAAGGGGCAATTAATCTTAGGAGAATGTGGGATAACTTATCTTATGAATATTGGACTATTGGTTCTCCATATGAGCAGATTAATAGTTCAATTCGGTGAACCTAACGTAGTACTTGTTGGGATTTTAAGACACAAATCTCCTAACGTAGCCGGGAAAAAAATGATTTTAATTCACATAAAACAAGTAAAGAACAAGGACACTCATAGGAATACGAGAATTTATGTGGTTCGGTTGACTGCTTACCTCAATGGGAGAGAAGAAACAATCTACTATTGAACAATAAAGAATACAAGATTCACTCTCCCAAGCTCACAACCATTGTAGTCTCAAATTAAGCCTATTTCTGTCTCTCTATACTTTCTCTAGTCTCTAAACTAAGTTTATCTAGAGTAATAGACGTTCTAGGGTTTCTAGAATATAAACTCTTTATATATAACCACAAAAAAACCCTAAAAACGATTCAGAACGTCGTTGCGGCACTCAAGCACCCTCCGAGCGCGTGCTAGCGCCATACACAGTGCTCAAGCGGCTAGCTAGCGCACGATCCTGTTCTCTAGGCGCTCAAGCGTCCCCTGAGCACCTTGCTATCTAGCGCTAGTTTCTAGTTTTCTTGGGAAATTCGAGCCACAAACCCAACAAATTCCACCTTGGCTTGAATTTCTCAACCATCTTGAAGAACTGTCGGTGTCGTCTCGACCTGCACTCTTTTTATGAGTATGGGTGCTCCACACCCTCTGATCATAAAACTGGATGAACTTGGAATAAATTCAAGCCACATTTGAATTTGATCCTCTTGTAATCAACAGTCTTCTCATTCTTGGACAGTTTTTCAAATTCTAGATTCTCAGTCTTCTGTGGCGACTCTACCTTCTCTAAAACTGTTACTTGCCCATTATCTTTATCTGATTTGTCTGTTGTTTCTTGTAAGACAAAAGATTCCCACTACAGTGTTCTCGCTGCTGTTGACTTGACCATAATCACCCAGCTTTTTGGGCGAACTAGCCTGCCTGAGCTCCACCTTAACTGTTGCATTCTTCTATTGACTTTCTGGCATACTCTGCTTGTCAATCTGACGAAGTTTCAATTGTCTGCATCTCATATCGTCCCTGCTGAACTCAGCCTGTGTGGTAGTGGTAACTCCACCTACCACCGTGTCTCTTACCAATCTGTAAAGATTTTCTACTTTTTTCCCTTTCATGATAACTATAGTCTCTCTGCTAATCTTCATAACTCTACCTTTGGTTGTGTACCAATAACCCAAAGAATTCAATGTTCCTAAAGAAATCAATTTATTTATTTATTTTGGAACATGTCTAACATTCTTCAAAACCCTCACAACACCATCAAACATCCTCATCCTAATCTTCACTGTACCCTTTCTAATGGTTTGGCACGCTGTGTCATTCCCCATTAAAATTGTACCTCCGTTGTAAGGCTTATATTTGTCAAATCGTTCTTTTGTTGAATACATATAGTATGAGTATCCTGAATCGAGTATCCATAACTTTGACAGAACATTAAAATTTGAGAAAATGGAAAATGCAACTCCGTCTACTTCACTGTTTGACGACTCCATGGTCAAATTGACAAATTCTGTAGTCACTTTTCCTTTATTCTTTTCCTCCCTTCAGATACTGCTTCAATCCTTGGCATTGGCTCGTAAAATGACCAGTTTTGTGGTAGTAGAAGCATTCCATATCATTCCTTGCACGTGACTTGGACTGAAATCTACCTTTGTTGGAACCACCCTCACAGTATCTACTCCTTCCCCTGCTTGACTCAGGCTTAGCCACAAGCAACCTCTTTGCATCTGATTCACCATCTCTCTTCATCTTCTCATGTGAAAAAAGAGTATTGGTGACCTCTTTAAGTTTTA
This sequence comes from Heliamphora exappendiculata, assembly GCA_034768845.1. NCBI lineage: Eukaryota > Viridiplantae > Streptophyta > Magnoliopsida > Ericales > Sarraceniaceae > Heliamphora > Heliamphora exappendiculata. Next base: position 8,262,333 of record JAOTRH010000002.1, read on the forward strand.
GAGTTCCTTCCCGTACATCAGCATTGTCACCAGATAATCATGGGACATTGGAAGTGATGCCAACAGGAGTATCGCTTTATTCTTATCACCAACCTTTACTCCAAACCCAGATAACTGTGTGATGAGCATATTATACACATTTAGATGTTTTAAAAAATTTGTACCGTCTTTCATCTGCAATCCATACAATTGCTTCTTTACGTACAATTTGTTGGCCAGATTCTTATTCATGTAGAAACCTTTCAGCTTCTGCTAGATCTCGTGAGCTGTCTCCACATCAAGTACGTTGTAAATAACTTCATCTTCCAGATTCAACCGAATCGAACTCGCAGCCATGTTATCAATGCCATCCTAATCGTCATCGGTCATCTTCTCTGACTTCCTTGCATTGCCGAGTAATGCCTTAGAGACCATTTGCGGAGTCAACAGATTCTTCATCCGTCTCTGTCATAGGAAGAAGTTATTCTTTCTAGTAAACTTGTTGACTTCATATATGATATTCACTATCTTTACTGCTATCGAGTGATTGAGCTTTTAACCAGAAGCTCTGATACCAGTTGTTGGGATTTTAGGACACAAATTTCCTAACGCAACAAAAAAAAAATTACGACTTCAATCCACACAAAGTAAGTAAGGAACAAGGACATCCACAAGAACACGATAATTTACGTTATTCGGCTGAATCTCTACCTTCACGGAAGAGAATAAATAATTCATTATTGAACAATGAAAAATACAAGATTCACTTTCTTAACCTCACAATCACTGTAGCTTCAAATTGAGCTTATCTCTGTCTTTTTATATTCTCTCTAGTCTCTAAATTAAGTATCTCTAAAGTAATAGACGTTATAGGGTTTTTAGAACATAAACCTTTTATATATAACCCACAAATTTTTTTTTAAAAAAAAATGATTCAGAACGTCACGACGGCACTCAAGTGCCTCGCGAGGGTGTACTAGCGCCATATACGGCGCTCAAGTGCCTAGTTAGCGCACAATTCTGTCCTCTAGGCGCTCAAGCGTCTCGTGAATGTCTTGCCTACCGCCTCATTCTGGACTTGCTGGCGCAACACAAGTGCCAGCTAGCTTTGGTTTTTAATGTTCTTGAGAAATTTGAGTCACAAACCCAATGGTACTAACAATTTGATGGGATAAATTATGAATGAAAATGTGATTCTCGTATGCTTTTTAGTTCAGTCGAATTTCTTTAGTTCGACAAAGCAAATATAGCTTATATATATATATATATATATATATATATATATTTGTTTAATTGTTTC
>JAOTRH010000002.1:8263711-8284821 GCA_034768845.1 Heliamphora exappendiculata
AGTCGGACCCGTATTGTATTTTTCAGTACCCTTCAATAAAAATCTCTTTTTCAGTCTCATTTAAATTTTTGTGCTTGTGTTCACATTTTGTCAAAAGATGTCTTGAAATACGACACTAAACTGAACCACACACAATCTATTAATATTGTTTTATGTTCTAGGGGATAACATTTTATTTGGTTTACAGAAATATAATTTTACTGACAATTAATAGATTGTGTGTGGTTCACTAAACTGAACCACACACAATCTATTAATATACTTTGATTACTAGTATATTAATAGTAGTAATCAAAGTAAGCGAGAATTCTGACTTTACTTTGCTTGGTGATTGCTCTCAAGAAACATGAATTTTGAAATTCCAACGGTGGTCGAAACTTAAAACTTAAAGGTTTACTCAGTTTTAAGTTTCAAGTTTGAAACTTCTTATAAGTCAATCCATAGTAAGCGAATCTAGACACTTTGAGTTATTAAAAAAAACGTTGATTTTGAAAAAGATAAAAATGTTAACCTATACCTCAAAATTTTGTTTATTTTCATATTTTAAAAAAAAATTAATTTTTGATTTTTTTTTTTACTTTTTCAAATCGTCTCGTTGAGATGAATTAAAAAAGTAAATTTTAAAAAAAATTACCATAAATATGAAAATAAGCAATATATAATTTGGTTATTTTTTGCTAACTTTTTCATTTTTTGGTAAAAAAATTACATTTTAACTCGTCTGGATGAGTAAAATAAAAAATATATAATAATTTGATCAAATAAGAAAAAAAAAATATTAAAAACAAAAATAAACAAATAATAGAGAGGGAATGAAAAAAGTTGAGAGATACAACAATATTAGAGTGTCAAATGATCAATTTGACAAGCCGTTAATGGCGTTAAAGTGGAACGGATAGTAGTGTAACCATATCAAAAATCTGAAAGCTTACTGTATTCTTTTCAGACCTCAAAAAGTGGTAGGTGTAATTTACTGCTGGGTCATATTTAACGACGAAATAAATGGAGAAGATTAAGTTCTGTGACATTTAAGCCCAGCCGAATTAGTGATATAACAAGAAGAAAACAATTTGATAATGTGAAATTTGACCAAAATTTGACCGTGCCAAATTTATTACCATTCACCAAATGGTATTGCCAAAATTTTGTTAAGTATAGCTTTGGAGTTGCGGATTTTAATTTGACAGTGCCAAATTGGAACCAAATCTGGTCCAAATGGTATTTGACAAATCTTTTGCTAAGGGCCTGTTTGGTAATTTTAATTTTTTAATTTTTTAACTAAAAACACACCCAAAAAAACTATAATAGTCCATTTAGCAAAAAAAACAAAAAATCAAATCAAAATACCAATTTTTAAAATATTTTATTCAAATTTCAACAACTTTTAAAATACAATATTCATCATTTAAAACCTATTTATTACTACTACCAACTACATATAATTATTAATATTAAATATATAAAAAAATAAAATTATTTTATTTGTACAAAAAGTAAAAAAATTAAAAAAAAAATTTGATAATTAATTTGGGAAAGGGGAGTTGGGCACCCCAGGTTTGAATCCTGGAGCAAACAGAGCCAATGAGCAGCGCGCCTCCACTTTAGAAGTTAATTTTTTATCCAAACAATCCCAACTTAAAAAAAACTAAATTACAAAAGACATAATTTGAATTAAATTTAATTTTTTAACTAAAAACGGGAAAAAAAAAAAGAAAAAAAAAGAAAGAAAGAAAGAAGGGCAGCGTGTTTTGTCTAACCAATGGATATGCTGTCAAAATAATCATAAAAGAAACAACTGAAACAAGGCCAACCAAACAACAAATCCAAAGGGCAAGAAGACCAACAAACATCCCAACTATGCATGTCTGTTGCGAAGAGTTAACGAGCTGAGATCTTGGTGAGCTAGATGATGAGCTGCATAGACAAACCCAAGGGCCCGAACGGGCACAGCCCAGCTCCCCTCAAAATTTTAAAACTTCCGTAATTATAGTAAAATTAGTCTTAAATATTTTTAAATTATATACATTTATTCTTTCAAAAAAATTTTTAAAAAAGTTAATATCTACCCCTGATTATAAAAACATTCGCTCTCATCTGAATTAAAATCCTGCAATCATCCCCATCCCTAAATCGAACAGGATTCACAGCTTCCCTCCAAACTCTTGGTATTCAACAGAAAACACAAACCTGCAATGGATGCCAAAATGTTTGAATCAACAGTAGGTCAGTAAAACAAGAATCCTGCTCTTCTCCAATCTGGAAGACAACATTCAAGCAGTCCATACAAATCCTGATCTGAATTTATCGACAATGAGTGCTCCATTTGGTCGAGAGGCCACAAAGCCAACAAAATACAAAAAGAATGCGCCATTTTCCAAGCACCATCAACAGAAAGCAACAGATATGTAGAAGAAGAGAGTCCTCTGAAGGGTACGCTTTTATAGTAGAGGGAAATTTCCCACTAGCAGTTGCTGAGGAGGAGCAAAAGGCAAGGCATCCATAGCCTTACCAAACCACAAGGCAGAATCTGTAGCAGGGACCAAGACAAAACAAGAGAACATCGAGCTATTAACAGGATGAGCTCCCCTCGTAACCTCTTCGTCCATATGACTAATACTCTCTTCCTCCATTAGCCTAGAGACTCCATTTTGTAGAGGGTTGGGATTGGGCCTACAAGGATAATCTAAATCATTCACCATGTAAGTCTTACAGAGAAAAAGCAAGACAGCTTGAATCATCATTGTGAGCCCATCTCAGGCCCATGAAATGAAGTCCTGAAAAATATGGAGGGGAGAGAGTTTGAAGAGGAACTTCTCCCACTATTAACCCCCCACGCCACCCCCCAAAGCACATTGAAACAGGCATTTCATGATTTTGATTCCAAACAAAGATGTCCAAATTAAGGATTTGATAAAAAGAGTACAATATTTCCAAAGTTTTCCTACAGAGCACAACTAAACCAAAATTACATACAAAGACAGACAAAGAGAGAGAGAGAGAGAGAGAGAGAGAGAAGGGGGGGGGACCTAAAAGCACAAGGCTTCTTCAACACACTCGGAAAGTTAGGCTTTCTTGGGTGACTTGGTTGCCTTGGATGGAGACTTGGGTTCCTTTGTTGCTGCCTTCTCATTTTTCTTGGGCAGAAGAACAGGATTGATGTTGGGAAGTACTCCTCCATGGGCAATTGTTACACCAGCAAGTAGCTTTCCAAGCTCCTCATCATTCCTCACAGCCAAAAGCACGTGCCTCGGTATGATTCTATTCTTCTTGTTGTCTCTTGCGGCATTACCAGCCAATTCCAAAACCTAAGACAATCCCATCACCCACTATAACCTTATTTAGGTCATAAAAAACCATAGTAATTTTTATCAATGCACAGGTCCAGACACATAATCAAGCACATCTCTCTCACGTGGAATGAGTCTCATGTGAGACCCATCTGTTGTAGAACTCATCTCATGTGAGAAAAGAGTATCCAGTTCTATGTCCCATATATATGTTCAGAACAAAACTCTTTTTATATAAATAAAAACAAATAAAAGAGACATAAAGAAGATGTTACCCGTTCACAAAAACCCACCAAAGGGAAAGCAATCCTCTACAGAAAAGAATCATCTCAAAACAAGACACTCCATGAAATTTACATATCAAAAAGAGATTGTGATACTCCCTCAAATAACCAACTATTTCACTCCACACATACCAACCAGAGGCACCGCCGCCAAGCCATTCTCAGACTCCTCAACACTTTCCCTGCCAAAACCCAATCAAGTCCTAAAAAACACAGTCAACCTCAAAATAAAACAAACCCCCCCACAACTTTCTAGTAATGTCACAATGGACAATGATGTGGGAAGTGAATTCCTCTTCCTTCCCCAAACAACACCAATTGATTAGAATGTACTCCTTCCCAATAACATTATCAATACAGAGAATCTTTCCAGGAGATGCAGACCACCCAAAAAAAGCACTATCAAAGGAGCTCTCACCTTCCACAGACTCTTCCACGGAAAGAACACACTCCCTAAATAAGAGAAGAAATCACTTTCCACAAATCAATTGAACGCCTAAAGATTTAAACTTCATGGTTTTACTGTCCGATATAGATAACGGGACCTCTATTCAACTAAGTCCTATATAGTTCAACACGGTACATCATGGAAAATATGGAAAACGTGAAGGGAAAAAATGAAAACATAGTTACAATATTTGCTTCATTTTCTCAGCACCCAAACAGAGTATCAGGGCATTCATGCTATGGCAAAATGAAAAAACTGCACGACTAGATCAAATTCAGCAAACGCAACTGGTTGAACAAACACGCAGATAAACCTAGGCAGAACAAAATCCAGCAAATGAATCACATAAATTCAACGAAGTAGCTCACGCAAACTTCAACACGCGCAGTTAGATAAGCATTACTTTACGGTCAAGGATAACAAAATTCTCCACTCGAACCCTTCTTTGGATCATGGATTTGTTGAAGGATTTACTAAGTGAAAGGAAAATCATAGAGAAACCAAAGATTATTCACTTCAATACCTTCTTTAACTTTCCCTACAAAATTCCTCTACAAATCCACAATCCAAAAATAGTCTAAAAATTTAACAGAAAAACCTATAGAAAGAGATATGTGGGAGAGAAATATGAAAGCTAACGTACCTCAGCGGCGAGGTACTCGAGCACGGCGGCGAGGTAAACCGGAGCACCGGTTCCGATACGCTGAGAGTAGCGGCCTTTCTTCAAGTACCGGCCGATCCTGCCGACCGGAAACTGCAGGCCGGCTTTGACCGACCGGGAAACCGGTTTCTTCTTCGGACCGCCGCCCTTTCTTCCTGCCGCACCTTTCCTCGTCTTTCCAACAGTCTCCATTTTCTCGGTCAGAAAAAGAGTTTTTCCCGAGAAACAAACGGCTGAAATATAGAGATCTGCAAGGCGAGACGTTCTTGTCTGGACGAAAGAGTCGAGAAATTCGACGTGTGGGGTATCTATACGGTGGCGTTGATAGCACTTCGGGTACTGTAGTGGTTGTGCATTTCTGATCGTCGGATTGGAATTTCATCGACAAGTCTGCAGAGACTTCTTGCGATCCGTGTGAGCGTAGATAATCCAATAACAAGTTGACACGGAATCCCCGGAGAAGCCATTCCTTAAAAGGATTGGGCTTCTTATGGACTGAAAAGGCCCAGTTGGAAAAGGCCCAGTTGAAGGTATTTCGGGTATAAAATAAATATATTTTGATAATTTTAATAATTTATTTTATTATTTTTAATTTATATATTATCACTATAAAAAAATAAAATTAATCAAATATTCAATTAATTTAATTTTTACAATAATAATTTATAAATTGAGAATAATAAAATAAATAATTCAAATCATTAAAATATATTTATTTTAAATTTAAAATAGTTTTAAGTGGACCTCTTGGTCCATAACAGATTGAAGAAAAGTCTTGCCCTTTAAAAAATAAAAAGTGTTTTTTTTTTGGGATAAAAAAACAAATGTTACTTTTTGAATGCAATTTTATTTTATTTCTTTTGTTTTTTATTTTATTAGAATAAAAAAGGAACGGAGTTAAAAAGATCAAAAAAGTAATAGGATATGAATTTATTGAGAATAATTAATAAATTATAAAAAAAATCATAGTAATACTTAAAAATAATATAATAAAAATATATAATTGATGAATAATTAAATATATAAATATAATATTTTTATATTTAATTTAATTACATTTAAAAATAAAACTTCATATATGTATTTATAGATACCAAATTACATAATTTATATAAACTATCGACGAGACAGGAAAAATTAAAGCAAGAGAAGCAAACACTATCTCATCTCATTTGTTATTGAAAATGAAAAACTCCATATAATTTAAAATGAATACTGGGTGGAGTAGAGTAAAGAAAATTACCATTCCTAAATGAAGGAAACTTCTCAAACTAAACAAGATTCTTAACATTAGAATACAAATTATTCTTAATGTCACACTCCTTTTAAAAAATACAAAATTGATAAAGAATATTATTACATCATCAGATTATACAATTTTTTCTTTGCGTTACAATGAATGTAGTAACTAAAGGCATTCAGGTGAAACATAAATTCTACTAACTCTCCTTTTTTTTGATTTTGAGAAAATTGATATAATCTCAAATCATCAAACGAATAGTACTTGTACATGATATTATTATTATTTTCTTTTTAGTATACCCAAACCGGCATATACCAAACAAAATTATAAAACTAAAATTATTTATTTATAAGAAACAAGCAACTGTACATGCTTCGGATACGCTATTCTATATTCCCAAACCAGCGTATATTTACAAAAAAAACATTAACTATGAGCTTGTGATTATAAACTTGACGACTGTGGTGGACTAACTCTAACCATCCCTGCTATCTGCAACCACAAAGGTTACAGGAGAGTGCATTTAGTATTATAATGAACAAGATAAAAAAAATAGTCATTCTACTAAAATATCATACTTTTCATAAAAAAAAAAGTAAGATATTATATTAACTTGTCATGAAATCTAATAAATAACCTTATCAGGTTTTTAGGATCTCACAAATTATAACGAATTTTTCTCAATCTTTGTAAAAGTAGCGCTTTAAGCTCGACAACCACAAATTATGGAATTCACAGTCTCAAAATAAAGTGTCTGGCATAACCGCTTCAATACAAAATAATCATCTCACATTCATATCCAACAATGACCAAGTAGTCGTCAACCTCACGACCGGGAGTTCCGAATGTACCGTAACCTCAATTCTCAATGCATGGATTAGCAACGTGATGGAATGAGGGCCACTATCCACCAAGCACGAGTGGTATGTGCTGTCCGGGACTTATAACCCGCAAAGCCTTTAAGGCAAAAACCCCTGCTCAACGGGCAACCTCCCCTATAGGGAGCAACAACACCCATAATTGGGCAACCTCCCCTAACGGGATATAAAGGACCGAAAATCCTTGTAACTTGACACTTTGGAACAGTAGCACATTATCAAAAACTTTCTTTTCACATACTCATACTTTGTAAAAAGTGCAAATAACATATTTAGAAATATCATGGCATTTGAAGAAAAGATCATGCTATCACAATTTTTCATGCTTTAAAATCATGGATATAAAACAAGTTCAAAGTAAAGTTCATGCATTTTTGTTCAAAATAATACTTAAGCACTCTCACATGTATTTATATTCAAAATAATATTGCATTTATATTCAAGATAATACTTAAGCATCTCACCTCGACTTAGGCGTGACAAAACTCTCTCATTGATCTTGATCCCAAAATTTCTAATTCTCCCGTGATAAAATCTCAATGCATAATGGAGAGAGAGAGAGAGAGAGATTACATAACAGAGTGAGAAATGGTGGCCGGGGATGGTGGTGGAGGCTGACGGTGGCGTGGGTGGTGTCGGCGGGGTCCGGCGACAGCGGTGGCTGAGCGGCGTTGGGCTCACGGTGGTGGCGGCGTTGAGTGTTTGGCTTAAAAGCTCACTGTGTGTGAGAGATGATATATGATGAATGTTGCCACCAAGTGCCTTTTATAGGCTGGCCCAAATCTTTTTCAATCATTACTTTTGATTTGATCTTATCCAGAATCTTATCTAAATCTTTTTCAATCATTACCTTTGATTTGATCTTATCCAGAATCTTATCCAGAATCTTATCTAAATCATTATCTTTGATTTGATCTTATCCAAAATATAATCCAAATCTTTTTCAATCAGTACCTTTGATTTGATCTTATCTAGAATCTTATCCAAATATTATTCAATCATTATCTTTGATTTGATCTTATCTAGAATCTTATCAAATTCTACGAACTATCAAATAATATATTATTCTAAGAAGTGACACGTGTCTTATTTTTATTAACTGTCTAGGTACGGGTTATTACAACGATATTGTTTACTTTGGGCAAAAGCCCTCACGATTTTGTTCTTTCCAGAGAGTCACCCATCCTTGCATTGCTCCCGCTCAAGCACGCTTAACTGCGGAGTTCTACTAAGGTAAAAACCACCTGAGAAAAGGCCTTGTTGAATGTAATGGTCCAAGGTTTTTCTTCTATAGCCCAAGAACTATCTCTTCCTTTTCGATGTGGAATACCAGGATATCACAATCCACCTCCCTTTGGGCTGCACGTCGCCGTGCAGTAGCCTGCCAGCTCTGGTAATCTGTCAATCCTTTATCGACCCGCCCACTCTGTAGCCCGCTCACGTGTCATGCGAAACGGTAGGAGCCCGTACTCGGAGGTGAGGAGAGTCAGCTCTGATAACATCTGAAACACCCCAACCCTTCACATAGCAACGATATTGTCCGCTTTGGGCAAAAGCCCTCACGATTTTGTTCTTTGCAGTGGGTCACCCATCCTTGCATTGATTCCACTCAAGCACGCTTAACTGCGGAGTTCTATTAGGGTCTCTACCACCTGAAAAAAGGTCTAGTTGAATGAAATGGTCCAAGATTTTTTTTTATAGCCTAAGAACTCTCTCTCCCTTTTTGATGTGAAATTCCAAAATATCACATCTCACTTCCAATAACTGAGCTTATGGTTGACGCTACCACTGACCATGAAGCTTTATCCTTTATGGATGGCTCTTCGTGTTATAATCAAATTTGTGAGGCACCGCGAGATGAAGATTTCACTGCTTTTCGTACACCAAAAGGTATATACTGTTATAAGGTAATGCCCATTGGATTGAAGAATGCTGCCGCTACTTACTAGAGAGCAATGCAAAAGATCTTTGATAATATGCTCCGCAAAAATGTCGAGTGTTATGTTGATGATTTGGTAGTAGAAACCACAAAACGAGATCATCATCTTCAGGATCTAAGGAAAGTATTCGAGCGGTTGAGTGATACCAACTCATGATGAATCCCTTAAAGTGTTCATTTGGCATTACTTCTGGAAAGTTTCTTAGCTTCATTGTATGTCATCGTGGCACAGAGATTGACCACTCTAAAATTGATGCAATTTTGAATATGCCCGAGTCTCGAAACATTCACGAGCTTACAAGTTTACAAGGACGATTAGCTTATCTTTGTCGATTCATATCAAATCTAGCTTGTCGTTGCCAACCATTCGATCGCCTTATGAAGAAAGGGATCCCATTCAAATGGGACGAGTTTTGCAATAATGTCTTCAAAAGTATTAAGACTTATTTGACAAAATCTCCTAATTTAGCGGCACTTGTTCCCGAACACCCACTGATCTTGTATATCGCTGCACAAGAATTCTCAATAGGGGCTCACCTTGGTCGAGAAAATGACAAAGAAAAAGAGAATGCTCTTTACTACTTGAGTAGGATGATGACTCTTAATGAGCTAAATTATTCATCGATCAAAAAGATGTTCTTAGCGTTGGTCTTTGCCATTCAAAAGCTGCGTCATTATTTTCAAGCGCATTCGGTTCGTTTAATCTCTAAAGCCAACCCTGTTAAATACATCAGGAGAAAACCAGTATTGTCTGACAAATTAACTAGATGGTCCCTTCTTCTTTCAGAATTTAAAATTATTTATGTGCCTCAAAAAGGCTTTTAAGGGACAAGCCCTGGCTGACTTTCTAGCCGATCATTCCATTCCTGCTGATTGGGCTGACTTTCTAGCCGATCATTCCATTCCTGCTGATTGGGAATTATCAGAAGAGTTGTCAAATGAAGATGTATTGCTTGTTGAAACACGGCCACCATAGTGGCTATATTTTGATGGAGCAGCTCATCAAGATGGTGGAGGAGCTGGTATAGTGTTCGTCAATCCAGAAGGAAATGTGTTGCCCTACACTTTGGCACTTATGCATTGTTGTACAAATAATGAGGCTGAGTACCAAACTTTGATTTTAGGTCTGGAATGGCCATCAACACGATGCAGTTACAGCTCAAAGTATATGGAGATCCAAAATTGATAATCAATCAAATCCTCAATACTTATGAAGGAAGGAAATCGGAATTGGTGCCTTGCCATAATTACGCAACACGTCCAATAAAATGGCTTGGCAGTATCACTTTAGAGCACGTGCCAAGGAATGAGAATAGACATGGCGATGCACTTGCAAATCTTGCATCAACTCTCTCATTTTCGGACCAAGAGGCACAAGTACCAGTATGTCAATGATGGGTAATCCCTCCATTCTTGGATAATTGAGAAAACGATAAGGGAAACATCAATGTCATCTCAGTATTTGAAATTGAGAAAGAGGACTGATGACAATCACTTGTTGATTACTTACAACATGAAAAACTACCTGATGATCCACATAGGAAAATCGATATAAAGTGTCGTGCTCCGCGATTTATCTACTACAAAGACATGCTTTATAGCCGTTCTTTTGAAGGATTGTTTATCCATTGCTTAGGTGAAGTTGGAGCAATGCAAACCTTGGAAGAAACTCATTCAAGTATATGTGGTGCTTAGCAATTAGGCCCAAAATTCTATTTTTGAATCAAAAGGATAGGATATTACTGGCCCATCATGGTCAAAGATTGTATGGAGTACGCAAAAAGACATCAATCTTGTCAATTCCACGCTTACTTCATACACCAACCGCCTGAACCTCTTCATCCGACTGTTGCCTCTTGGCCCTTCGATGCATGGGGATTAGATGCAATTAGACCAATGACAAAATCTTCAGCTGGTCATCTCTATATTTTGGCAGCCATTGATTATTTCTCGAAATAGGCCGAACTTCATCCGTACTCATATCATATACAGGTATGGTGTGCTGCGCTACATCATCACTGACAATGAAAAATATTTTTACAATAGCTTAATGAATAAGATTTGTGAATGTTTAGTTTCATGCAGCACAATTCTTCCATGTATAATGCACCAGGAAATAGTTCGGCAGAAGCATTACATAAAATCCTTTGCAATTTGCTGAAGAAAGTGGTTGTTAAGTTAAAAAGAGATTAGCATGAGAAAATTTAAAAAGCTCTATGGGCATAGTGAACTACTTATCGAACATCTATGCAAGCTACTTTTTATGTTTTGATATATGGGGTTAAAGCAGTTCTTCATGTTGAACGTCAAATTTCATTTATGAGAATTGCCATTTAGGAAGGTCTCACTGATGAAAAAAAATGCTCATCTATGTCTTGAAGAATTAGAAGCACTAGATGAGAAGAGACTAGAAGCACAATAGCGTTTGGAATGTTATCAAACTCGTCTCTCTAGAGCATTCAACAAGAAAGTTCATCCTCGGTCTTTTCATAAAGGAGGCTTGGTGCTTGTGGTGAGAAGGTCAATTATTACTATATATCGATCTGGGAATAAATTCACTTTCAAGTAAGATGGGCCATATGCAATTCAAGAAGTTTATTCAAATAGCGCTTACAAGTTAGGGGTTGCTAAAGATGATTTAAGAGTTGGGCCAATCATTGATAAATTCTTAAAGCGATACTATCTTTGAGAAGACAAAATCTCCTTGATGCACGAGCCTAAATTGCATGTTACTCATGACCCACATGAGTTTAAACAATGAACGGTACCCTCCAAAGTTCACCAAAAACAAAACTTGAACTGCATTTGATTTGATCCCATTTTGGGTACGTAAGTATCTTGAGATTTTATTTCAAGTTCAGGCATAAAAAAAAAAATATGTGCTTAGACTATTTGGATTAAAAGGAATTGGGGCAATATAAAAGTCTCTAACAGGCAAAGTCTGAAATTCTGAGACGACAAGGTCTTCTAGAATCCCAAGAATAGGGCAAAGTAACCAGCAGCCAAAATTCGAGATTTCGAGATGTCAAGGTCTTCTAGAATTCCAAAACTAGGGCAAAGTAACCAGTTGCCAAAGTCCGAGGTTTTGAAATATCAATGTCTTTTAGAATACCGAGACTAGGGCAAAATAACTAGTTGCCAAAGTCCAAAGTTTCGAGACATCAAGGTCTTCCAAAATCCCGAGACTAGGGCAAAGTAACCAGTTGCCAAAGTTTGAGGTTGCGAGACATCAAGATCTTCTAGAATCTCGAGACTAGAGCAAAATAAGCAGTTGTCAAAGTCTGAGGTTTCGAGACGTCAAGGTCATCTAAAATCCTGAGACTAGAGCAAAGTAACTAGTATCTCGTTGCCAAAGTCTAAGGTTCCGAGCCCTTAAGGTCTTCTAGAATCCCGAGATTAGGGCAAACTAACCAGTCTTCGGTTGTTAATGTCTAAGGTTCCGAGACGTTACGGTCTTTCAGAACCCCAAGGCTAGGGCAAAGCAACAAGTCACCAAAGTCTGAGATTTTGAGACGTCAAGGTCTTCTAGAATCCCGAGACTAAGGTAAAGTAACCAGCCTCAAACAGCCAAAGTCCAAGATTTCGTGACGTCAAGGTTTTCTAGAATCCAGAGACTAGGGCAACATAAAAGTCCTCAATCGCCAAAGTTCGAGAGTTTGAGACATCAAGATCTTATAGAATTCCCAGACTAGGGCAGAATAACAAGTCTCCAGTGGAAAGAAGTAATCAGTCACTAACGGCGACAGAAGTAACAAGTCACCAACGGCGGCAAAAGTAATTAGTCACCAACGGCGACAGAAGTAACAAGTCACCAACAAGTTACCAACAGTGGCAGAAGTAACCAATTACCAACGACAGTAGAAATAACCAGTCACCAACGGTGGCAGAAGTAACAAGTCACCAACGCCAGCAAAGTAACAAGTCAACAACGGCAACAAAAGTAACCAGTCACCAACGCCAGCAAAGTAACAAGTCAATAACGACAACAGAAGTAACCAGTCAACAACGACGTCAATGTAACAAGTTATCAACAAGTCTCCAATAAGTCACCAACAGCGGCAAAGTAATAAGTCATCAGCAGCAGCAAAAGTAACAAGTCACCAATGATGAGAGAAGTAGTAAGTCACCAACGGTGGCAGAAGTAACAAGTCACTAGCGACAGCAAAAGTAACCAGTCACCAACGGCGATAAAAATTACATGTCACTAACAAGTCACCAACGACGACAAAGCAACAAGTCACTAGTAGCAAACAAATAACAAGTCACCAACGGTAGACAAAGTAATAAGTCACCAGCGATGGACAAAAGGTAACAAATCTCTAGTTGGCTAGGGCGAGATTTGTACAAGTCTTCAAAAGTGTTCTTATTTATGTAAATATAAAAACAAAATTATAGAGAAGAAAGTTTGCTAGCAAAAAGGATTGTTGTTAGTAAAAGAAAAAAAAAAGTGAACAATAATTCTATCCATCTCTAAAAGAGTTCCAGTTTGTGAAAAAATAATAATTTCATGCACAAAAAAATTAGAAGAGAAAGTCAGTTAACAAAAACAAAATATGGACTGGTTTGCTGTGATTCTTTTTTTTACACGATTAAATCGTTCACATTGTAAATCTAATCGAGTATATTATTGACAAAAAAAAAGTTCAAATTTTTTGACATTGTGAATCACATGATCTGATTACATTTGTTTAACTAATATTTTTTTTAAAAATAAATATCATTAAAAAAACAAATATAATTAGATCATATGATAACCAAATTCAATAATTTTGATTTTTTTTTTTGAGTTATATAATTGGTGAGATAAAAAAAATATGAACAATTTAGATTATTAAATTGTGGGTTTAAAAAAATCTTTAAGTTCTTGTGAGATTGATCTAATCCTTAGAGAGATGACTAAGCAACAAAAAAAAGAGAGTTGGAGAGAGATCAGCTCCAGATTTGCAGCGAAGCCGAGAGACGCTTTAACAGATCGGGTTTTCAATCTCGCTCTACAATTCTCTCTTACGTCCCCATGAATCTAAGTTTATTCAGGTTTCAACTTCTGTAGTGAGAGAAAAGCATAGGTGGTGGGGCCAAGATTGAATTTTTTTTAAAGGGATGCCAATCATATTTTTACATGAGTGATTGGAATTATTATTGCCAACAATGATTGTTTATGATTGATCTATCATCACGATGAGCTGTTAGGTAAAGTCAGCTATTGGCTATGTAAAATAGTGAAAGCGCAAATGTGATTACAGTTTGGAGCATGAAGGATAAAGTGCTTTCAGCATAAATGGTAAACTGTACAACAGGTTATCAAAAAAAAAAAGGAGAAAGAATAAGGCATGACTACTTTACCTCTGGCGAAGTTGAATCCCCAAACTCTTCTTGATCTGAAATTCAATTTGTGGTGGTAAAAAACTGATAAGGGTATTAAATATAACAAAACACTCCCTAAAAGTGGGATGATAATGCATGAGGACTAACTCTCACTCTCTCTATATATAGGCATCATAACTTAAGAGAAAGGTATGGCATCAATACTTTATCTTTTTAACTTTTTCTCTGAAAAAATCTTTTAACTTGGGTGTCGGAGGGTTTCTTATCGGCCACCGATCAGGAGGCTTGTTTTGCAAGTATACCAGTACGGAGCACTCAGAAACTTGATCATTTTCAATCTCGTCAAGTTCTTAATCATCAATCAGATGCCAAAATAATCTTGATCCTCTCACACAATTGTCTGCCATAGAAAAGTCGTGGGCATGTATTTATAATACAAAGTAATGGATTTTTGCTCCAATTATGCGACTAGTGTTTGGTTAGTCAAAGAATTCTATCACCTACAGATTCCTAAAGGAGTTGCTGAAATTGGTGCAATTTAATTCCAATGAATAGCAAAACATCAAATCCTTTTGCAATTCTAATACCAACTTTCGGTTGGGACTAAAAATTCATTCCCACGAGTCCATTTCAATAAGGAAATCAAGAGTTTCGCCAGAAGCAGAATTCTGCCGGATTAAAAAAACAAAACAACATACTTGTTATGAAATTTCGAGAGTTCCTCACATAAATGTAAGCAAGTTTTGAGGGGACATTTGTAAGCATGTAAATTTTAACCTATCATAAATTAAAATGTGTCTTACGATCAAAAAATATAATACAATTATTGACAAATTAAATATTGCTGTGTTAAAGCGGTTCCAAATTAAATTTTACAGTTAGTCAAATTACATAGCACCACATATAAAATGGTGTATATTTTTCATATGACAAGTTTTTAGCTAATTAAATCAAGTTACTTAGCACATGGAAATTACACGAGAGAAAAATAAATATTTTCTCTAAATTAAATTAAAAGTACATCATTATTTCTTTAAATAAATAATAATAATTATTATGCTACTAAATAATTATCTCTTTAAAAGAAAAGATAATTATGCTATTAAATGGTTATCTCTTTTAAAAAATAAATAAATAAGATAATTATAAGTTTAATTAATTATTTCTTTAAAATAAATAAAATAGAGATAATTATCAAGAGTTTAAATCTCTTCATAACTCTGTTCTCATACTCTTATAAATAGGCGTGCCATCTACAAGATGGAGGAGAAGTTTACATATGGCACTTGGAGTTATAAAGCAATCGAAAGAATTCTGCAGATAAAGTTTTAAAATCCTAAAAATTTTTCTCAACCAAGTTTCATCATTCTTCAGAAAACTTGCAGAATATTTCGCCTTTTGATTCCGGAACACGTTGTCAAGCACTCGAGTCAACATTTAAAAAGAAGAATAAGATGATTTGTTTTCTTTTGATTTAAAAATTCACCAGAGATTATAATACATTTTCAAATTCAATAAAAGTTTAATTTGTTCCTACAGTTTTCTGTCGTGATTTTCGGACAAAAAATTTATTGTTTACAAATAGTTATGTACGATATTATATCTACCCTACTTAAATCAAACACAATTTGCTACAAAACAAATTATATTATTAATCTTATTTATAATAGTCTATATACTAACAAATCAGATACACTACTATTAAAAAAAACTTTTATTTAAAAAAAAAACTTTGACAATTAGTAGGAGATATATTACTAAAATACATTAAATTAGTAATTCAACTTTTCAAAAGCCTCTTAATTAAGAGTGTCCAGCAATAACTAATCACAGCCACACATCTAGTCTAACAATTACAACAGCCATAATATCAACCATTTTTTAGAATATTCAATTCATGATATTAAAAAACCAATCTATTAGGGCTCTATCTGGGATAGCATTTTTTATTTTTAGTGATTTTTTCCCAACTTTGGTCTAAATTTTTATAAATTTAGATTCCTCTGGTTAAGAAGAGTTAAAAAATCAAAAAATATATAAAATTGTTAAATAAGAAAATTCTAGGAAAAACAAAATAAAACTAATTTTAATAAAAATATTACTAATTTCGTTTCTAGGCGATTTTATTTAATTCTTATATCAAAACCTTTTTTAGATTTTCTTTTGTTAAGAGAAATTAGAAAAGTAACCAAAATATTAGAAATTTTTTTAAAAATTTCAAAAATATTTGGCTTTTTCAATGAAATCAATTGAAACCTAATATTACTTGCAAGATACCACTGAACCACATAGATTTTGATCACTAATTTGGTCAACCAAAGACACAAGAGATGTAAGCGGTTGTGATATAAGAAAATGGCTTAAAACAGTCTTTCACATCAATTGGTCCCAATATACTTTACCCAAAAGTCTTTAACATGACGTGATTCGGAGCTATTATAGTTATTTATTTATTAAGAAGTCGTATATTTTATAGTGAATCACTCGGAAATGAACGATTGTAATTGTTCAAGATGATGTAATTTTAGATTATGTAATAATTTTTCTCAAATGTGTAGCCATCGAGTTAAACAAACTGTCCTAATTGTCCAAAATCACTTAATTTTGGACTATGTAATAATTTTTTTCTCAAACGTATAGCCATCAAGTTTAACCCTGTAAAGCAGCTAAATCCCTAAAAAGCAGTGAAATTGACACACAAGCCAATCAGAGAAGTGGAAGATCTAAGAGGTATTGCTTTTCTATTTTTTTTAAAATCATTTGTGGCTTATTTTTTTGTTCCTTTGTTTTTCATTTTAAGAAAACTTGTCCCCTTCAAGAAGGTATGGATAACTCGGTTCAGTTCTAGGTTTGTTCTTGTTTGATGTATATTTTGTATTTTACTTATTTATATAATTAAGATTTAACAATTATATAGTGACTAGAGTTTTAAAATTTTTGCCTATAAATATGAGTGTTATTATTTTAGTAGATTTGTGGAGAGTTGAATAAAAAAAGTAGAGATATAGAGAGAGATGAAAAAATATCAGAGACACGAAAGTAATTTTTGAGTGAAAAAATGAGATTTGTTTTAGGGTTCGAATTGTAGGTGTCAAATTTTGAATATTTTGACATAAAAATTATACACTCTGCGGTTATAATAGATTATCTATCACACTTGTAGACGTAGACAGCTTGTGTCGAACTACGTATATTGTCGCGTGATTTCCTCTTCGCGTTCAAAAATTAATAGTTAAATTAGTAGTTGCCAATTTGATTCGGACACTGGAGTCATAAAAAAAATAAGAAGTTTTCCACTAATTTCGCTAGAAACCCTCTTTGAGTCCAATATGATGGGGGCAGTGATTCATTGGACAACACTAGTATACCAACACAAGACTCTTGGGGTTTTTAGATTACTATGGTATTGCCCAATTTGGTGCTACCCAGCCTTGGTTTCGTACCAATTTTGATTCCTTCTCTCCTTTTCTCCCTTTTTAAACATCCAAAATCTACCATTTATGCCAAATCCCATTATTATGGAGATTTCTAAAAAAAAATTAAAGATGTTTTTTTTGTGTGGAAATTTGTGTCCATTCATTTGTCAAAATTTTTGTTTCAGCCTTGCCCAATTTTGTATTACTCAACCTTCATATTTCTACCAACTACTGAGTTTTTTTTTATTTTTTATTTCAAGGTATTTTGGTTATCTCGCGCGTCCTCGATTAATTTTTGGATCTAATTTTATTGTCAACTAGTAGAGGGCCTTAAAAAATTAATATTTAAATTATTTTATGTACAACAAAATAAGAATAATATCAACCGTTAATTTATTTTAAGTTAGGCAATCGCAAGCAATAATAAAAAATAAACTAATCACACAAATTAGACTCGTGGTCTTTTACGTAAAAAAAATCCTAACTTGGATAAAAATTACGGAACTAATCCAAGTCCAAGTAAATCAAGCACTATACTACCGAACAGTTATAAGACACACTTACGGATTTCAGTCGAATTCTCAACCCAGACGCCTTAAGCCTCGTTTGCCGAATCCATATGCAACATTCTCCGCTTGATCACCGCAGTAACGAATTCTCAAAATTTTACAATTGTTGAATCCACAATATTTTCACGCCAACGGAATCCATTGTCAGTAAACTTAGAAATCCATTTAAGTTGAACACGGACAACCTTCGTAATTATGGAACTCGAAAAGTCACTTCAAATATATTTTCAGGTTATGAATATTATGTTTTTGAAGTTTTCTTTTCGAGTTAATGTATGCATCAATTTCTAGGCATACAAACCTAGCAATAAGAGTTTCATTCGAATTAGAACTATCTGAGGTCCGTTCGAGCGCATTTGGGACTGTTCGAGCGGTCATGTGCCAAATTGTGTTATGCCAGAATGCTATTGCGCGAACCTACTTCGTTGGCTTATACTTTTGGCTTCTTATGTTGTACTTCAGTTTTCTAGTTCGAATAAAATTATAATCAAAGGTTTCTAATCCAACTAGGACTCACAACTCAATTAAATGATTTAATCAAATCAAACAATTTAAGAATTCTAAGGTCATCCAACCACAAGAATCATAAACTAACTAGAACTAACCAAATAAGGATCCCACACAATTTAGGATACCTTATGCAATTAAAATTCAATAGACTTGTCATAATCCAATCATAACTCTCCTAAACAACCTGAGAGTTTTATAGTAATTAAAAGACCTAAATTGCCATAAAATTAAAGAAATTTAATATAAACAAAATAACTATTAATTAAGTTCCTAACAGGCCCAAATGATTTCAAAATAGAATCTCGTATGAATTGATTCCAACTATTTAATAGCACTTACAAGATTTTGAATATGAGATCTTGAAGGCAGCAAGCAAACCGTCCAGCCAAGTGCTAATTGATTACAATGCCAAGTCCCGTTATTTTGGGTGTGTGTTCATTGCTTTTTAAAGGAATTTTTAACTTTCTTTTTATTTTCCTTCAAAATATTGGTTAATTTGTTTGTCGGACACTTTGCTTCGGTTTATAATCAAATAAAAAACAACTTTTAAAGAGTAAAATTTATTAGTTTTTGAAATGTTTTATTTTGATCTTTTGATCTTTTGATCTTCACTCTTCAATAATCAACTTTTACCAGTAAGTTCACATGCAACAAGAATAGTAGTGTTTGACATTTTTGTGAAAGCTTTGCAAGTTTTACCTTTATTTAGAATTTGTGTCAACTTATTTATCACTTCATTTGCTCAACTTAAATTTTTTTTTAAAAATGTTTTTTTTAAAACTATATTTCTGTGTTTTGAACTTCCATTTTTAATACTTACATTTTACCATAAGTTCTGTTGCAAAAAAATCCACTATGAGAATTTTGTTTAAGCTTTTGAATGCTTAGATAAAAGTGGAAGAAAATAAAATTTTAAAAGTTCAATTTTGAATGCTTTTAGTTTTTGCTTCTCAATAAGTAACACTTATCACAAGTTGAGTTGCAACAATAACATGAGAAAAAGTTGCTCTGATCCTCAATTTTAACATTTTTTTTTTTTTGGTGCGAAACATTTTAATCTTAGTTTGGCTTCGTTTAGTAACTTGCTTTTGAGTTAGGTTTTTTACTTTTTTCTAACTTTAAATCAAATTAAAAAAAAAAATTATTTGATTAAAAAGTAACTTTTAAGCTACTATGCATAGATAAAATATTTTACTTTAACAATTAATTTTTTTACAAATTAAGAAAAATAACTAAAAATCCAACTTCAAACGAAAGTTAAACAAGTCCTTTGTTTTAAGACGACGGCTTCACTCCAGTTTCAAATTCAGACCGGACCGTTTAATCCTTCCAGTGAGCCTATTTTTAGAAATTCATCAAGACATTATTCTATTAAAAAAGCAAGTTAGCAGGTAATGCTGCCAATCCATTCAAACAGGGATAAACAAAGATAGGGCTTGTTTGGTAACTTAATTTTAAGTTAGATTTTTTATTTAACATCATTTTAAATCAAATAAGTAAAATACTTGTTTTGTGAATACTATAGATGACTTGAAACCAAAAAATAATAAGTTAAAAGGCTTTTGACTAAAATCACTTTAAATTAAAAAATAAAAAAAATAAAATGTCTTATGTCATAAAATTATTATAATTTTTTAAAATTCATTTTTACATAATTTTATATTCATTATGAATTTTGTTTAATAGATTTCGATAAATAGATTTTAAAAATATAATTTTTTTTTAAAAAAAATAAACATGTTTAATAAAAATTATCATATTTTTAAATATCTATATAAAAGTATTATAGGTTAATAAGTAAAATGACAATAGGACTAAAAATCAATAATCAAAAAGAAAAAAATATGGTTAAAAAACAAAATTTAAAAAAAAAAGGTTGTCAAACGGAAACCATATTTTAGAGACATAAAAATCCCGTGGGGAAAAGAGCTGATTGCACCACAAAAGTGTAATTGACGATGATATTCTTTTGTCTTCTATTTTGCATTTCACTTTTTGGGGGCAACAAAATAATAATTTCTTGAACTTAACAGGGAAAAGGGGTAGATGTGATAGTGACAAACTTCAGGGAGACCCATGGTTTGTTTGCGGTATAAATAAGGTGGATTAGATTAGGCACTTTTTAGGTTAAAGGCCTTGTTTGTTTGATAATGTTTATAATTTTTTATTTATTTTTATAAAAAAATCAAAAATAAAAATATATTTGATACATAAATATTTAAAAAGTGACAGTCGAATGTATTATTTGGTGATAATAACAAAAAATAGTAATAGTGATCAAAAGTGATGGTCGGAGACAGTAGTTAGAACGGGTGATTGAAGGTGATGGTCGGATAGTGGTGGTCGAAATTGGTGGCCATATGTAGTGATCAAATATAGTAGTAAGAGACGATGATCGGAGAGTGGCCGAATATAGTTGTCGAAGGTAGTAGAAAAAAAAATATACAATTAAAACTTATTTACAAAATAAGTGAAAACACATTTTTTCTGTTTATAAAAATTTTGTAAATTTTGAAAACTATTTATAGTTTTTTAAAAATAAAAATAATT
>JAOTRH010000002.1:8284921-8303019 GCA_034768845.1 Heliamphora exappendiculata
AAAGTTTAATAAAGATGTATTTTCTGGATCCCCGAGCATGTATTTTATGTCGGCGTTGGAAATTCTCCCAACATATCAAACAATATACCTTGCTACTCGGTTTCAACAATATCAGTGCCGTGATTTTCGAAAAAATTGCTACTCGATTTCAAAGAAAAAAAAAATGCTCCGCTGCTCCTTTTTTTTCTTTATTGCCAAACAGGTTTTCAATAGTCTGCCGCATTCACCCTTTTTTTTTGTGTGCGAAATAATATATATATTTTTTGATTTATACGATACGAAATCAAAAAAATATCTTGCTCCGATCAACTACTCTGATCAACTACCATGGCCTCGAATTGTCCACCGTCGGCTCTGATAAAATTTTTTTGACCTATACGAACCAAAATCAAAAAATCATACCTTGCTCCGATCTACCACCACGGTTGCAAATCATCCACCGTCGGTTCTGATACCATTTGTTGGGTTTTGAACACCAATCATCGAACACGAACGGAAGCAAAAAATCACGCACAAAAAAGCAAAAAATAAATAATACCGAAGATTTATGTGGTTCGACCCACATCGGCCTACGTCCACGAGTAAGAGAGAAAATTTTCACTATGACGAATGTAAAAGAGTACAAAACCCAATTCTCTTATCTCTACTAGCTAACCTCTCAATTTTCTGACTCACTCCCTTATTTTTTATGGCTCCACTAGTGTCCTATTTATAAGCACACACGTGGAAGCCCTATACATAAAGAATTCTAGTGAACTCATAATTTCACTCTAACTCAAATACATATAAATCAAAAAAATAAAATACGAATCTGGTATAATACAAGCCACCGCCCAACACATATTGCACTTGTTGCTGGACACATTTCACTGATTAAACGAGTTACAGCATTTTGTGTTCCATGTTGATCTGTTGCAGCATTAGCGACCTCCAAAAATTAAAATTATTTTCGAACTGGTCGGCGATTGATGTGGAGTTTATTTTGATTCTCTTCTTATTTTTCCTGTGAGTTTTTATTAGATTACCTTCATTTCACCGAATTAAAATTTCCTAAGTTTAATAATGTGAATTTAAACTATGTTGTTAATAGTATTTTGTGTTTATATGATTCATTGTTATTTTGTTGCGTATAAAGCCAAACAAATTAGAAATGATAAATTTTAAAAAATATATTATATATTGACATTACGCCTATCGTAATAAATGAGACATTTGCAAATAGAAAATTTGCAAGATAAAAGAATTAGTGAAGTGTCAAGAGCTTTGTTGAACAAGAGAGTACGCCTAAAAACATAAAAGCACCGTTAGTGCTGCCCCAAACCAAGGAGACTGAAATAACACTCTGACGATAAAATCATTGTCACCGATATAGTTGGTGACATCTTTGGAGTTTAGAGAGAAAATTTTGGCAATCTAAGTTCACAACCCAACAATTCTTTTATGGATTTTCGGTTTTGATCATGGTATCTTGACTGACCTTGACGTATACCTTCATGTTGCTAAATTCGAGAACTCGCCGTTCTTCAAACTAGCATATTGTGTAATCATTCTTTTTTGAACTTGACTGTTGTTAAATAGCATTTAATGTACGTCTAACAAAATCAACAAATCTTTTAGTACGATTTGTCTTGACAAACTGTTGCATATGTCTTTGCATTTCTTGGTAATAATACAATGTGTCTCAGCTAATTTTGTGAGACGAGTATTGAATAAAAATATTACTTTTTAGTGATATTGTTTGATTTTAAAAGTTCAATTAAAATTTTGTATTTTATATTACTTTTTATTTAAAAGGTGACTATGTATGCTTTTTCAATTTGATGAAAATAAGTCTAATCTATTTTATTTGTAAGTATCATTAATTATATACTTTGTCAATAGATTTTTAAAAATTTATGTATAATAATGTGTAGTATAAAAGAACTTATCAAATCTCACATAATATTTTATTAAAAATTTTTAATATGATTTTTTAAAAATTGATATATATAATAGTATATGCCATAAAGATTTTTACAAATATGGAAACTTATTAGTGTTTAGTCTTAGACGATCACTTAATTAACTTAACATACGAGTCACCCTGAAAATCGAATTAAGAGCATTTCCAACAAGTCTCGTAAAAAAACACATGTTAACTAAAATAGATAATATACATCTCTTTTTTGTCACTTCAACATATCTTCTATAATGCTCTGTATTTTACAAAAAGTGCTTTGTTAGACCATCTCCAATCATACTCCCTATAATTTACTTAAGTGACTTCCTAAAATAGCAAAAACTATTTTAGGAAGCCACCTTTTTATTCATAACTCTAACTATACTCTCTATTTTAGGGAGTCATAATTTAAAAATAAATAAATATATAATAATTTAAAATTTTCAACAGTTATATTTTATAAATTGTACATTAATTGTACTTTTTTAAAATTTAATTTTATAAATTAAAAATATATATATATCAAGAACAGCAACCAATAGAGAGAGAGAGACGAACAGCAACCAACGACGATCAACCGAGCTTCCGCCTAATCGAAGACGATAATCCACTGAGCTTCCGTCTTCTAGTTTGATCATGAATACCTCTGATTTTTTTTCTTTTCTTCTTCTCTGTGTATCATCGCCTCTGATTTTTTTTCTTTCATTCTTCTATGTGCATCACCGCATCTCTACACCGTTTGATTTCAAAAAAAGAGCCTTTGAGAGACTCCAAATTTTTACTTTCTCGCCAAAAATGGCGAGCCATTTCTGTAAATGTTAAAGTGGTAAGGATGATGACGAAGCCATTGGAGTATTTATTTTGCATCATCCTCTTCAAATTGACGAAGAAGCTCTGAATAGCAAGGCCATTGGAGTTGCTCTTAGCCGGCTATTTCTGGCGAGCTCCTTTGGCTCGCTATCCACTATTTCCCACCCTTTCATGCAGTGTTCATCTCCTTCTTCTCATCATCATTATTGGCAACATGTGATTGGGTTTCATCTCTTTTCCTGTTCATTTCTTTCTTTTTTGCTTGGCCTGTGCTCTCTCAAAGTAATCTCCCCTCTCGCCAGCGACGGAGGAGGAGATGTGACGGAGAAAAACCAAGACGACGGCGACCTCAAAGATTGCATCCTCTGATTACAATTTCCCCTGGTTTCGATTTCTACCGAGAAGAATCATCCTCTAGTTTCAATTTACATCAAATATCTTACAATACAATACGCAATACGAATACAACAGGATGTTTACCCAACCTAAACTATTGTATTTCAGGAGTACTTTCCCCAAGAAAAATCTGTCACAAAGTTGCATATCTCGTACAGACTACGTAAGTGACTATTTTTGCAATCCCTCTCTTCTTGTGTAGATACAATTAAGACCGGGCACTGGTCCAATCTAGTCTTCGGTAAATATCCAACTTAAAAATGCATTCTTGCCACTCCAAATTACAATAGGCTCTCTATTACTGAGGTCTTGTTGATCAGTGGCAGAACATAGCACTTCTGGAAACTTGGAACAATTTTCTTATGCAGTTAGTTTCTTTTTCTTTTTTTTTTTTAGGGTTATGCCAATGGATAGAGGCACATTCACTAATTAGTACAAAATTACAGAGTAGTTTCATGTAAATAACTATATATGATAATGCCTATCCATATTTTAGTTTGTATTACGCATCATTCGGATTCACATTTTAAATAAGTCTGAAGTCAAAAAGCTACATAATTCAAAATAATTTAGCTTTTTAAAGTTTCAATTTATAACTAAAAATGCAAAAAGCAAAAAAGAAAGGTAAAAAAAACTTAAAAACTTTCCAAACCGGCCTAACACCACCCCTGGTTTAGCAAGCCAAGTTTCACTTATTCAATGACTTACTAATTCATTATGCTCGGTTAAACAAACAACAGAGTTAAAAAAAACAATGATCACAAGCCCCGATCCCCAATTCTAATCGACCAAACAAACCGCGTATTAAAAAACATGGAACATTCCACTCATCTCTGTCTTCTAATTCAGTTTAATTCGAAAAACAAACGAGGCCTATCCATTTTTTGGATTTTATGCATGGTGAATGCATGGAAAAGCCAAGCAAGACTACCGAGAATCTAGTTACTTATTAATAAATATTGGGAACAGAGAAAATCAACAATCGATTATTCTTGATCTAACATTCACTACTAGAATTGGGAGGATTGCATTTGCTAGACCACGAAACTGCTAATACAACTGGTTACCCAAAAATTGGTGGCAAACCTTAAAACTGGAGTTGTTGCAAAGCCAATGAAAGCTGGAGTCTATGTTGTGTATTCAGCATTTATTTTGACATAGTCATAACTTAAATCACAGCCCCATGCTAGCCCACTTCCCGGTCCATCACCTGTTATAAAAGCAGCAGAAGTGCAAATTAATCAAAGATCAGAATCGAACCGTGTAGTTTTACCCAAAATAAGAGATTTATAAGCATTCCCAGATTGCCAAAGAAAGCACAGAAGGCAAGGAAATGCACAATGCAAATTAACTAAGATCAGAATTGAACTGTGTAGTTTTTTACAAATTCCCCGTTACCAAAGAAAGCAGGGATGACAAGGAAATGCACAATGCAAAGTAATTAAGATCAGAATCGAACCGGGTTTTTTTTTTTTTTTTGGGCACAAATAAGAGATTTTATAAGCATTCTGGGTCACCAAAGAAAGAAGGGATGGCAAGAAAATGCACAACGCAAATTAATTAAGAACAGAATGACTTGTGTAGTTTTTTTCCCAAATAAGAAATTCACAAGCATTTGCAGGTCACAAAAGAAAGGATGGATGACAAGGAATTTAATATCAGAATCCAAACGTGTAGTTTCTCCCCAAAATAAGAGATTTATAAGCATTCCCAAGTCACCAAAGAAAGCATGGATGGCAACAACCTGCACAATGCCATGTAACTCAATCCTCACAAGATCACCAAATTGCATGTAATACAGGAAAAGACAATAGGAGGGGCCAAGTCAAATGAGCTGCCAGAAAGTGTTTTTGTACTGAACCCCATACGTGTAACCTTCTCTTTGGACAGAAGGCATCTTAATTCACACTTTTTAATGAGATATGGAATACAGTCCATAGAATAATATGTGCAGCTTGTAATATGCATAGCTGGCATGTTTTTGAAAGCTTACCAACACGGATTTGAATTTCAACTGTACCATGAGTCTCACCAGCCTTTCTGAGATATTTACTAGCTGTAGCCCTGGAAAATTTTAACATTATGAGGTTACTTTTTTTTCTTTTTTTAAAAAAATGCCTGAAAGAAAGGAGAAAGGGCTGATGATATGCAAAGAAAGAACGTAAGAAAAGACAAATGGCCAGCTGAAAAAGAAAAGGTAAAGAACAGGTCATATTGCTTCCCCCTTTTCCTCATGAAAAAAGGACATAAAGCAAAAGAATCAAAGAACCAAAGCCAATCTCCCTGGCACACATGCGTGCGCATGCATGTGCGCGTCCGCCCAAAGGGGAAAAAAAGATGGTATTGGTGGATTCTATCATTCTGGACAGATAGGCTAGCTTGAAGTCTGATGATAAAGAAAACGAGGCAGAAGTCTGCTATAAATTATGGAAATATCTGGCTCCTAGAGTCCTAGTGCTGCGGAAGAGAGTCTAGAGCCTTCGGTTCTGTGCCATTGCTGTTGCCTATGCTATTCCAGATCTTCAAGATCGAAATGGAAAGAAAGGCAAGGTGTTGGAAATGCACATTGGGGAGAAGACTTTTGATATCATTAGTGAAATGGAGGGCCCTGTATCTAGATTTTGAGTGAAGGAGAACGGATGTGGCATTAATAGATTGATAGATTGATTGTTCAGTTTGATTATGAGCTAAAATAGATCTGTCATCGAATGAGGGAGGCATTGACACAAGCGACAGGGATTTTCCAGTTTCATCGTCTAAGTAGGAAGTCTTGGTTGGAAGAGGTACAATGCCGGAAAAACATGAGCAAGAGGATGGGTGGAGGCAGGAGTGACCTAGCTCAGTTACTTTGGTCAGTGGAGGTCCTTTTATAGGTGGCTCAGATATCCCTAGAGTGAGCAATCAGATGTCAAAAACTAGACTGCAATGGAAAAAGCATTCAAGATTTACGTCTTCCATACTTCTCTAGAAAATTAAGCATAGTGATCCTTCCACTGTACAAGAATCAGTGGAGTATCCTCATCTATAAATTCTCCCAAGTGTCTGGTGCATGCTGTATAGTTTTTGTAACTATTGATTGAAGCGAAAATATAAAATGCAAGAGAGTATCAAAATTCTATTTCCAATCCCTTCTCTCCCTTCCCAAGTTTTCTTTCTTTCTTTCTTTCTTTTTTTTTTTTGAAAAAGTAAGAGAGAAAAATGGGATACTACCTGTCAAATGGAAGTGGTTGCCCACCATCCATAAGAAGATAATCTCCAAGTGATATACGAAGTTTACTTGCGTTAAACGGAATCCCTGCATAGCCAGCTGCACAAGCAATACGTCCCCAATTTGGATCCCTGCCGTATACCGCAGCCTAAAAACATCATAGTTCAGATAGAATGAGTAAACCTGAAGCAACAAATAAGTTCAACCACAGCATCTGCTTGATAATAGATATTGTGCCTTGGTAAGTGAAGAAGATGCCACTGAGCGTGCAATCTTTGCTGCTTCATCTTCACTGCCCGCACCAGTTACTGTGACCTGTACAACTAATTTACAATTGGTTGGAAATATATGACGAACTCGATACATGCATAAGTGGCACCATCCAGTTACTTCCGCCCATATATGCAATTCTCAAACAAAATTACACTCGTAACATAAGTCAAAGAACAATTTATTGGGGGACTATAACCAAATCCAAAACCAGAAGGATAGCAAACAGAAACACTTACACAAAACACTATCAAAATTGAAGACTAATAAAGAGTAGAATACAACCAGAAAGAACAACTATTACGGAAAGAAAATCTAAGCAATTTAGAGAAGAGAAGAATATGACAAAGAATTATGAATGTGAACAGAATATAGAAAAAAAATGAGGATAATTCTGAGGTTCTGAAGCTTATTCGAAGGACCAAAAGCTGTTACAGTAATGAAAATCTTGTCTTCTGCACAGCTTGGCTGTTTATTAGATCATGACTAAGCACTGCCATTGCTCATCCATGCTAGTTGCCGATTTCATAATGTTTGGTGGTGGGCATATATCGTCTACATGCAGGCTTAGACATAGATTAAGTTCTATGAAAAGAGATACAGACCTCAATCAAGCATGTTGCTCCTTCTCCATCCCAAGCTACTGATTTTGCAAGACCCTGCATTACCTGAAAAAGAATGCCAAATCAACTGTAAATTCTGTCCAAACTAGGTTGAAACAATTTCAACTAAGACCTGTAACTTTTATCATGGACCATCTCACGAACAGCCCTGCCAAAAGGAAAAACATGATCCTACAAAAGAAATATCTCATTTATAGAGAAGGTCAGCAGAGAGGCAAAATTAGTGCCCTCATCCTCATAGTTGGATTATAATTACAACAAACGCAGGCAGAAGCTAGACAAATATTTTATATCAGATCCATACCAGGAAATGCTACTGCCATAAAGCCTCTGAGACACTGGGTTTTTCAACACTTGATCATAAACCATAGGACTGGCCCAACTGGGCAACAAAAAAAGACACAACAGAAGAAAACTTTACCCCGTAAAGTAGAAAGAACAATCAATCAAATACCGTCACATTAAGTATTAAAAGATGTACTGATTCTTCGCAAAATAGAACTGTAAAATGTAATTTGCAATAGTAGTGTAAGATGCAAGTGATTCACCCACTGCAGTAGCAAGCAGGTGTGAATCAGTAAAGCATTATACATGTTTTTCACAAATTCATTAATGATATCACAAAGCAGAATAGATCTGAAATAATCCTGTATAACACTGTTTTAATTATTCGATACGAAAATAAAGTTAGTGAGGCAGCCGAACATACTGCATCAAGGCACACTTGCAACTGTTTTGCCTCAGAACTGTTCAAAGAAGAAATCTTCTCTGATCCAGATAACCCACTGGCCAATGCAATGACGGCATCATTGGTACTTGTATCCCCATCTACCTGCAGCAAATATGCAGGTGAAGAGAAATTACAATAACAAATGCGGACACTCATATGCAAATCTGTTACATGCATGGATTTTAGGACCGTACAATTCACAATTGGATTCATATGATTCGATATGAGTTTCAGACTACACTATACGAAACATTACTTGAAATTGGAAGTCGCATTGACTTGTTCGATTCATAATTCAATTCATACGAGTCAAAGTTCGATTCACACTATTAAGTAACCAATTGTCCCAAAATTTTAAGTTGTTAAGAAATAGACCCAACAGTGCATATTTTTCTTACGTACAACCGTGTCTCGCACGTGGAGAGGTAAACACACTAAACTAAATAAATGCACCAACACACATTACATAATAACAAATATAACATGGAAACCATCACAAGACTTTAACCCAAGACCTCGAGGAATCAGAACTCTGATACCATGTTAAATAACCAACTGTCCCAAAAGCTTAAGCAGCTAGAAAGGAATTGTCCAATTTTATCCATCCGTTTAAAAAAGTTCAATGATTTTGCGCCTGGTTATCTAGAAAATGCTTATTGTTATTGGTTTAAATAATTTTACTATATACTAGTCCTTCATTTTTTGGTCCTTAAAAACTTTAAAAGATTTTAAATTCTAAATCTTGATGTATAAATTTATTTATAAGCGCGGACACACACACACACACACACACATATATATATATATATCTCCAAATATATGAATTTATTATAATATATAACCAAGTGTACAAATCATTTGTAAAAAATACAAGTGAACAACCATTGTTATCATTTTTATGGTTAAATGCAACCATTGCTACTAATTAAACATGAACAAAAAAACTAGGCACTATATACAAGAGTTTATAAGTGTATATAAAATTATAATTGTACATTATAAAAAATTATAAAATAAAGTGAATCATATACATATAATTGTACTTTACAAAATATTACAAATACTAAATGCTTGCATACCAATATATATATGTGTGTGCGTGTGTAGATATAAATAAACGAAGTGAATGTGTAGGATTCACGATTCACGATTCAATCCATGATTTGACAACTATAATTACAAGAATATCTTTAAAAGTCAACATTCAAGTATCAGCCCATATCACTAAAAAAATCCATCATCATGATTGTCAAACTAGTACTCTTATCCAAGTCGCATTAATGGCGACTAAGAAAATGACTAATCTCCTACATTCAACTTCTAACTATGCCACTGTGTGAATTTCCTGAGAAGTAAAGTTATAGGCACATCAGTTCAGGCCTGTGCAAAACTTAAACGCCCTATTACACATAAAATCTCCATTCAATTCTCGATGAAAACAGAGCTTTGCAGATTCTCTCCGGAAAAAACAGCTGTAAGAGCTGCTACTGGAGTTCTCCCCACAGACATGCTTCAAACTCGATAGCCAATTAACTGTGGACTACAAAGAATTTAAAGTACAGAGGGTAAGCTACAAATATCTGCAATAAAATTTCTAAAACAACTATTTTAACTATGCATTCAATTCATGGAACCATTGAGCTAGCTAGTAGTGCCTTTCCCTCTGATCTTTTTAAGTGATAAAAAGAATATTCTTTGGCTGTTATTGTGACGCCCCAATTTCGAAATAATAAAATCTGAGTAAAATTAAGAAAATACTCAAATAAAGGAAACTATTTTTTTAAATAACCCCTGAAACAGTCAATTTATACTCCAAAAACAGTCCAAAAACATTTAAGAAAACCCTGTTCTGAAACAATTTTCAATAAAATGCCTCCCAGCGGAATTCACTCGAGCAGACTCCTCACCGCTGGAGCGGTGGAGCATCCGAGAGTTCACTGCTCAAAAGTCTGAAAAAATTTTCTAAGGATTTTCTAGAAAATCGCTCCTTCTTCTCCTCCTTTGAACATAGTTTTTTATAGGCAAACTTTGAGAATAAAACATGCATTTGAGAATAAAACAACTACTTTTCAACCCAAGAACACCCAAAATCAAACTTTAATATCGAGATACATTATTTAAAGATTAAAACTTTCAACCCATCGAACAAACGAAACGTCATCACATGCATACATAACATGAATATACGGCCTTAGAGCCTTACAACACAGGCGTTCTAACCCAAAATACAATAATCCAAGTACTCCAAAAGAAAACAATAATTACATCTTTACAATTTCATTCACCAAAAATATGCTATCAAAGCAAGTGTAGTTCTATCAATTACTCAAAAGGGTCCAACGACTATCATCTTACTCCAAAATCTTTTTTCCGCTATCACCTGAAATGTTGTTAAACAACATGAACCGAAACTCATAAAAAAATGACTAACAATGAACACATGCAAAACATGTGAAGGTAGTTATACGGGATGTAATATATAAGTTTATCCAAAACCAAATCATGTGTCCCAAATCAAATCTCCCAACACATAACCGAGTTTTCAAACAAAAGTTCTAGTCATACCAACCGTTTTAACCCATAATCCCATCACTTCCCAATCAACCCCAAGAGTTCCAATATTTCAGAACTTAACCATTCTATCCAATAGAGTTCATCATCCCATTTTATTTTCCCAAAGACACAATCTTTCACAACACACACACACACACACACACACACACGTTATCAACGTTTTCTCATATTCTACCAACTCGTGGTTTAAAACATAGGAACCGACGCCGGACGAGCGTATAAACCCACGCCGCGTTACTACCAACCGGGCCACATGAGATCCGTGAAGTAACGATATGTTCTATACCCCGCCACGACTAACGTCCTTTCCCGGTTGCTAGCGATGGGCAGAGAATCTAATCTATGCAATTTTTTGGTCTTTTACCTTGGAACAACTCGTGCCCAAACTTAAACAATCATCCTTAGATCCCAAAATTGGTCCGTTTAAATTATCAAATCATATTATACAAGCACGAGTCCAACCCAAAATGGTTCCTCTCGCCAAACCCATACTACTACGGTTCAAGCTTCAACCACCACATATTCAAATATCATATATACTCATGGAATTTATATATATATATGCAATAGGTTAATATAACTCCCAATAATTCAATAATCACCATCAATTTCAACATACGGGTTCTTTAACTCCCAAACCCCCAAATTTCATGGTTTAAGCTCAAATTTAAACCCTAACCCATTATTTTCAATTCCGATCATACCCAACGGTAACCAAAAGATAGAATCACGTTAGATCATCTATAGGCTTAAGATTTAATCTTCTTACACATCAAACCCTAATCTAGGATTTCGAAAACACCATTCTCATGTTTTCTTTTGTTCATAAAATTGAAAATACAACACATATCATATAGATATTCAATGATAGTTATAGATCCTACCTTTCGGATGCTAGATCCACAAGAAAAATGCTCAAATAAGCTCCAACTGCGAGAATCTCCAACCGAAAGGCGAGAAGGGAGCCTCCAACGTCTAGCTCGAGCCTCAAATGGGTAAACAACCAAGATTGACGCGAGATATCTTACCAAGAGAAGCCAAGAAAGCTCCAAAAACCCTCCAAATCCAAACCCTAGCTCTCACTTCTATTCCGAACTCTCTGCCATCTGTCCGCTCGAGCGGTCACACTGGGTAGAAACCCCGAACCAAAAATACTAAAACTGAACCAAACATAAGCCAAATACCTCACAACAAGCAAATATATGCAGGCTCAAGTTTTAATTCTTACGCATGATCTACACATTTAACCATTTTCACCAAACATAACATACTCATTTTCATTAATACTAGAAAATAACAGGGGAACAGGTCCCTATAGTTATGCCCATAAACATGAAGAAACACACAAATGCCCTATATAATGAAAAAGAAGAATCACTGCTGCATAAATCTAGTGCGGCTAAGCTCCATACCCAGGGACTGAAACAGATAAGCATTTGAAACAATTCCTACTTACGGTAATTTGGTTAAAACTTCGGTTAACAGCAACCTGCACCATTTTTCTCCAAACATTGCTGGTAATAAGGGCATCCGTTGTTATAACCTGTAATATATACTTGAATTAAATATGGATACAATTCACTTTTCAGACCAAGAAGAGTAGATCATGAAAGAAGCATACTCCAAGCATCGTAGCCATATTAGGGTGGATCATCCCAGAACCCTTTGCCATTCCCCCAACTCTTATCTGAGTCCCTCCAACCTAGGCAATGAAGCAGGAACAACAGTTGAAATCAGTGGGTTTAATACTGTTTGTGATCGTATATACAAGACCTTAACAAATAAAAAAGTTAACTTGGTAAATAAGTAAACATTATTAACTAGACAGCATGAATGTGCACATCTTTGTGTATGTCACATCAGTTTTCATTCAAGTATGCAACAAGGACTGACCCCAATTACTACAGCTTATCAATAACTTTTTAGAGAATATAGCCATAAATCAAGCAAATACCGTTGTTATCTTGATACACCTTGTTGGGCCCCTTTCCGCGCAGCTTAAGCATTGTGGGCCATCGGAGGTCAAACTATGATTGGAGCTTTAGTTCCAAAAGGTCATGCGTTAGAGTTTTATCAACCTAGTCCTGTTACCTATGTCATTTTGCACCGTGTTTTGATTGTGTTTGTGCACCTTGTCAGTCTATTTGTCTCTTCACATGCAATATGGGGTTGTGTTACCTTCATATACAATGTTGGACCCATTTTCTAAAAACTCAAGACTTTTGAGACAATTGGCAATCTAACAACCATTGACATTTTCTCTGCAAAGGATATTGATTTTCTACTCATAAGAATACTCACCGACAAGGAAATCAAAAAACTATAGTGCACAGCCCTATATGAGATTGCACCAGCATTAGTTCTTATATTTACTTTCACAGAACATTGTATTGGCTGATAACTAGAAATATGGCACCCACATGATTTCAGCTGTCATTTCATACCTCGGATTCAATTGCCACACTCTTGCTCACGAGGTCAGTAGTGGTAATTGCCACTGCTGCAGAATCTGCCCTGCAAAAACACCACTAATAAGCTTTAGAAGTCTTTGGATGGAATGAATGCGTAAGCTTAGAAGAATTTTAATCATAATAAAAGAGAAAAAAGAAGCTGCATGACTTCAACAAAAGAAAAACAAAATGAATGAAGCAGAAAAACAAAACTGAAGGTGATATATAAAACCAATGTCCTTCAGAAACATGGAACCATGTCAATTGAGTTAACGAGTTTAAGAAAATCAATAGACCAGGACTAACCCCTCAATAGTTGATGATAGCAAATTAACTAGTCTTGGAAGTGAACTGAGAAGAGCATCCTGCATACGACATTATGCGGTCCCGTCATATAAAGATGCCGTGGAATTTCCAGATTAGTTGTTTAATTTCCAAAAAAAGTAGCATGCACATAGATATGCTTTATGGCCATAATCACACTAAACATGCACAATGACTCCCTGTTCACCTTCTTTATTCTTTGACCAATTACACCAGTGGATTCAATCAAGACTTCCTCTGGCTTCAGTTGGAGTAGCTGATAGAATGGAATAATGGCATTAACAAGCGCATAAAAGCCCACTGCGAAACAGAACCAACAACGAGATAAAGCCACTTAACATTGAGAAATTCGTGTACCTTTGCAAGGGAACTTGAACATTCTACCACATCCTGGTAACCAGCATCACCCTGGAAATCAATTTAAGATCTCTGAACAAGATGACGCAATTCTCTATAACATTAATAGCAGTATAGCACATTATCAGGATGACCCAAGGAAAAGCTCTAATTTTCTTTGTGGTGTTATTCCAAAGGTAGAAAACTACAATCATTATGCATTAGTCATTCTCAAGATGTATTCAAACAAAAACTAGCCTGAGAGAGAGAGAGAGCGAGAGAGAGAGAGAGAGAGAACACCTTAGTTCTCAGACAAGCACATCTTAACTTTTTTTTTTTGGATGAACAATTAAACAGTGAAGTTATATGCAACACGCCTAGCTATTCTGTATCTGACACAGCTTACCGTTGCTGCATTTGCTTGACCAGCATTTATTAACACTGCACGTGCCTGACAAGTTGTGGAGTTAAGTCATTAGACAACAAAAACTGAACAATTTAAAAGCATTCTAAATTTGAGGAATCATTAGCCATGATTACCAAAACTGTGATATAATTCCCAAAATAATTCCCAAAAGAAACTCGTGGATCAGGCATGAGTTAGTGTATGATAAATTGATATTTCAAGCAGCTGCAGACAAAAAATAAAGATAAAACAAAATTGAACTCAACTCAACAAAGCATAATCCAATGTGCTTGGGGTAGACAGCATAAAGGGCAAAAATTGAAGATAGAGATAGAGATGAAAACGAATTATGTTGATTCTACCAGGTTCGTTAGCCACTTAGCCTCTATACTTTTAAGTAATTTTGTTCTTTCTTCTTTCTGGGCACAAATGTATGATATTTTTTGACAAAATTTTCTCAACAAAACCCTTTCATGCACCAGTTATAGCATGGGAGATTGGGTAAAGCATGCAATCACATCCATCTCAGCTCATTTTTTCCTAATGCAATGCAATCGAACCTCTACATAATAAAACAGGGCATGTTTTTTTCAAAAATGTATTCTCTCTCCTAAAGATATATTTTGAATGAAGGGTTGGGATCACTTAAAGATATCTCTCTCTCTCTCTCTACGCCAACTGAACACTGGCAAACTTTGAATTTCTAATTCTGACCTCTACCATTCTTATTTCAGATTTAATAGATGCAACCATTCGATCATTCTAGCACCAGGTTAGTCCTATTATTAAATTTTCTGGTTTTCTTGCCCCCCTCATATTTCAGCGGTGGCATTTTTTGTCTCCTTCATATTTCAGCGATGACTTCTTTTTGTCTCCCTCAGATTTCAGCGATGATTTAGGCTATGTCCAAAATCCTCCCCCTCTCGGCTTCCCCCCACCTCCACGTATGTTTTTCTCTCTCTCTCTCTCACTCTAAAAATTCTATTTGGTTGCTCAAAAAAGAGACAATTTCACAAATAAAAACAATTTTATTTTTGTTCCTATGTCCTTTAATCCTTAAAACTCTAGAACATGAATTTGATTAAACCTCAAAGAATGTGATTGTTATTTTTATTTATTGTCTTTCCTCAAAATCAGTGTAAAACCAAAGAAAACTTCATTCTGGACCTGATTTCTACTGATTAACAAAGGACCAAAGCCACAGAAAACCCAGATTTTTTTCTTCTTTGCTTCAATTTTCACTCCTTTTTTCTTATTTTTTTATGTTTTGTTCTATTGATTTTTCATGAGGCCCTGAATGGATTTCTATAACTGTTACAACAACATTTTTTCCAATCCTTGCATTCTTATGTGAAAACCTTTACCAACCCAAGTGAAGTGCCTATGGCCCTGCATTTTAACATGCACTTTAAAGCTTAATACCATTGAATTTAAACTTTAGCAAAGAACAATTGTAAACATATGCTGTTTAGAAACACATTTTTTTTGCACCAACTTCAGTTAAATCAATTCTTTTTTCTTTTAACACTACCCGTAAGAAATCTTCTAACACTACCCGAATTCTTCTAACACTACCCGTAAGAAATCTTCCTTTAATTATGTGTTCTACACCAAAGTTGATTATGGAAGTAAAGTTAATTGGTTTTGTTAAGATAAATCACAGAATCGAAGCCTCATCCCCCTTGACAGAAAATTGCCTGCTTAAACTTTCATATCTTATAAGCATGTGAACATAGTACTCTTCCTTCGTGACCGAAATTAATTAGAACTCCACATCTTTGGCTTTTATAGTACTTTTTTCGTATTTTTTTCCCTCAGCGTAGTTACAAAGTTCAAATAACATAGACCTTGAGTCTAAACTTTTGCAACTCTGAACTAAGTTGGAGATCATTACTTATTTCTTATTGGCAGGAGTTTTGGTGCTCTTAGATGCACATTCGGTGAGAATCATATATAGAGATTTCATACCTGAATATGTAAATTATTCAAGAACCATGTATTTATATTTAATTATCCTGAATGTGAATTTTGTATGCTATATGTTCACTTTTTATGTGAGAAAGGGCAATAGGAATAAATGAGATTGAAGTCTTTAATTATGAGTTTGCTCAAAGGATCACCGCCCAAGTGTTGGGATGCTGCTCCATTTTTGTGTTTAAATTCTGTACAGTGGAAGGGTTGGTTGGTTGCTTTAGAAAATTTTGTGCATAGAATTTAATGGAGAGAACCATTTTTTTCCAATACAAGTAGAAAATTCATTTTGTAGTGATGGAGGCATTTATACATGAGAAAGCTTTAGTTTGGTAACTTTTGCTCTGCCAACCTGTATCTTTGCATTTATGATTAATTTGCTTTTACTATTCTACTGTCATGGTAAAGGTTGGTTTCCCGTTGCAATTGGTTAGCCCTAAAATGACATTCGATTGACGTGAATACTGTAGGAACTTTGCACAGACATGAACCTTTATAGCTTGGTCTTTGGGGAATCAACTTTATATGATGCAGATAGTTGTTATTAGTTCTGTTATCTTCAACTGGCATTGTTCGTTAGGTAGCTAGAACTCTGTCATGTACGCACCCCCAGAATCAGCAGAAACTGGGTTCCTTCAACCCCGACCAGCCCCATAGCACCCACTGGAGCATTGCAGCGCTGCAATCACTGTCACAGGTTAGCCCCTTATATAATTTTTTTATGGGGCAAATGTAGTGTTGGGTTGGCCTTGATCAGTGCCACAATCTTAGTCTTTGTTTCGAAAATTTGATGCACCAAAGATTATAGGAGCCATGAAAGATATGTTGAAAATGTTTGAAATGGGATAGAATTTACTAAAACGCCAAAATTTGAATTGGAAGTTTTGGGTATTTTCCTACAGGAGAGAGGGAGGGATATGGTGCAAATTTGCAGGTTATGAAGCAAAGCCTTTAATACGAATCTGGTGGAAACAATGAATTGGTATAAAGGACGAAGAAAAGAGAATTTTTGACTGAACAATGGTTTTTCTTTTCCTTTTTCATAAATGTTTATTGCAGATATATATAATAGGAAAAGAAAATTCAATTACTGACCATTTCAAAGAGGGCCAATGAGCACACATCTCCCTCGAGAATCATATGCTTGAACTCAATCACAAAAGAATCCATTATAAGAATTTTAGGTCACGAAATAGCAATTTCTAAAAAGACTAGAGAACAATTGGAGAAACATATTTTATGCATACACAAGGGCACAGATTTTTAGCAAGTGTTTTAGGATTAATTGGGAATAATTTTATTTTTCTTCTTCTTAATTTTAGGCTATAGCTTTTATATGGTTTCTTAACAAGCAACTATCGGAGCTGATTTCTTGACAAAAGAAGTTCAGTTTGAAGACAGGTTCACATTGCAGGTGAGAGCTAGACCTTACATTATGAATTAGATTGTACTATTTTGTATTTTTTACCATTTAGCGTCTTCCTTCGTTGTTTTTTGCAAGTTGACCAATAAGAGCATGAACTACTCATAACAATGTCCCAACGATAATGCATACCCTTTTTGGTGGTATAAAGTTTTTTTAGCCCAAAGTATAAAAGGAATGATAACAAAATAGAGTTTTTTTCTTTCTTTTTTTTTTTTTGTCTTTTGATATTGTAACTGAAAATGCAATGGCCCTTAAAGACCTCACTTTTTCAAGGGAGGTAATTTTAGTACTTCTGCATAGCTATTCTATCTGCCTCATTTTTTTGGCTTTATAGAAGTGTGGTATATTCCACACTTTCTATTTGTGCTTCAAATGTTTTCACAAATTTCTTGACAAATTTCAAAAGGTTAAAGTGTTAATGACTTGATTCTAATTTTCAATGTAGCAAGCATCGGTTATATTCCCTTACTAAACGAGAATATGGATGCAGAAGGGAAAAAAGAAATGAAAAGAAAGAAAATTCCTCATGCAGTCATCATGTAATATAACTTCTAAGGTAAGCTCTCTCTCTCTCTCTCTCTCTCTCTCTCTCTCTCTCTCTCTCTATATATATATATATATATATATATATATAT
>JAOTRH010000002.1:8304693-8328643 GCA_034768845.1 Heliamphora exappendiculata
TTGAAAAAAAACAACAAATTATACTAAAACAATCAAAAATAAATAAAATAAAATATATTTTGTAAATTAATTCAAAAAAAAAAAAAAAAAAAAAAAAAAAAACCTCTTAACAAAAATATTTTCCGCCAAAAGAAACGAAGCATAAACATGAATCAGATCCCATGCTTCCAACAATAGTATCAATCCAGAAAAGAAAGAAAATATGAACTCAAATAAATTTCTAACAATTCCAAACAGAAACCAGTGTTCAAATGTACGAGTTATATGCTCTCAATCAGGATTCAAGCAGATCAGACTGAATTGCTGCATTCACTTGATGGCATCCAGAAGAAATTTTGAATTAAACAAACAAACAAACAAACAAACAAACAAAAAATCAATATTGCCAGATTTTCTTCCTAAAAATTTACTTTTAAAATGAGGCATATCAGGTTCCTTTATACAACAAAACACACAGAATTTAGCACAATATAAGCAGTATTAGTCAAAATCACACGGTACCAGAAAAGGTTTAATTAATTTGCCTTGTCACAAATAAATTACGAAATAACCTTCCAAGAACAACAATTCAAGATGCATTTGAAGCAATACAACTAAGTGGTTAATTTCTTTCAAAGCGACTCTTACCACAATGACATGGGCAAAACCTTTTGCAGCAATTAACCACACCAGCCAATGGTCTTGTTCACTCTGAAACCAGTTTCAGAAGGCTGTGGCTCTGGTTGAGGTGGAGATCTTGGCTCTCTTGGTTTGGCAGGATCAACAAAAATAACCCACCCATCCAAGAACTTGGCATTCATTTCCTTCTTCGCCTGCTCGGCCTCTTCTAAGGTTGCGTACGTAACAAAAGCAAACCCCTTCGATCGTCCTGAGACTCTATCCACGATGACTTTTGCTGTAAATCATCAAGGCAGTTTATCAGGATTTAATATAACTACTGGTCCTTAAACTATTTATTAGTATAGTTATTTCCACTACTATTCACTCTCCAACCACACTATACCCTTTAATTAACCACATCACTTTGCTTTATCTTTTCTTATCTTTCTCATGTAGATGTAAAATTACCAATGCAAGGCCGCCCCAATTTTCAATTTGAATGCAATGATAAAATCATGGCCAATCATGATTGATCAATACATTCCTCACATGAACCTCGAATCATCCAAATCCCACTTCCTTTGAAAAAGCAAAATAGAAATATCAAGAGACCACTTGAGTCCAATAGGAACTCCCAAATTTAAGAGTCCATGTCTTCTTCCTGATTACTATTATTTTTCAAGAGGTGTTGTTGAATAATAGAGCAGCATCAGGGAAAGAGATATGTAATTTTTCAAGGACAACAAACAATCATCTGAAGGTAAGACTAAGAGAAAGATCACAATAGGATTACAATGATACTTCTGTAAGAAAGATCACAATAGGATTACAATGATACTTCTGTAAGAATGCGCGGACACAAGTAAAGAGAATGAACCATCATAGGAGGTAGTAGAAACGATAACAAGGTAAAGTTTCTTTGCCAAGAAAATGAACCATCATAGGAGGTATTAGAGAGGATAACAAGGTAAGAGTATCTTAAACCCAGAAACAAAAGCAAATTAGTAAGGGTGATGTTTCACAAGGATATGGTTAGGGCATCTATGCAATTTTAAACTAGTTATAAGGTCTGAGCAAGCATGGAAGTGCTTCCTCAAGCCCTCCATCATCATCATCATCATCATTATTCTTGTTATTCTTCTTATTAGCAGACCAGGTTTAGTGCTAAAGCTCCAACAAAGGAAATAAGATTTAAATCTCAGTAATAAAAACTACAAATTGTCTTGGTTACCTTCAAGAAGCTGACCAAATGGTGAAAATGCTTCTCTAAGCTTTTCATCTGTTGTTAACCTTGAGAGGCCTGTAGGGAAAAGAATCAAATTTGCTTCAAAAAGAATTACGGAAGAAAAAATCGCATCGAAAGGAAACAGCCATGATGGCAATTTCGAGCCAACTATCAGTTCCAGACTTCCAAATTTATTCATTGTCAAAAGGAAAATGTGTCTCTAAAAGTTTGTAAAACCATCAGGCTTCTACATCTTCTCTGGTTATGTGAATATACTCAAGCAAAGATAATCTCCGCAACAAGGTGAGAAAAGGG
Source organism: Heliamphora exappendiculata (assembly GCA_034768845.1). Classification (NCBI taxonomy): domain Eukaryota; kingdom Viridiplantae; phylum Streptophyta; class Magnoliopsida; order Ericales; family Sarraceniaceae; genus Heliamphora; species Heliamphora exappendiculata. The sequence continues at coordinate 8,306,834 of JAOTRH010000002.1, forward strand.
GGGGTGGTCCTTAGAAGATGCACATGAAGTGAACCAAAATAAGATTCTGGAGATTTCATACAAGTGTACAAATTAACATTAGCAAAAACTTACAATTTACCAGAACATGGACTCCTCCCAAGAGTGCCTGAAACTGCAGCATTAATAGTTGAACTTAGAAATTTGATGGCAGGAAGCTAAAATTATAGCCAATCTTTAGAAACTAATCATGTGTCAGATGGCAACCAGAGTTCCCCCAAACACTTCAGTAATTACAGGCTACTAATAACAAAATAGGGTCCAAGAGACCTTACTGAAGTGCAGGGGGGAACTCCAGGGGACACCTGGCATATACTTTCTTTGCATGTTTCCATTGCTTGTTGAGATAAAATCTACATCCCACTATTTATACCGAGTTCTCCTTCTCTCATATGGTTAGACAGAGTAGTGGCCTTTGGACAAGGACACTGAGAGAAGAGGCATCTAAGGGATACTGCTGTAGACATTGAACCTGGCCAGAATAATGGTTAGATAAGGAGTGGTACATGTGGACAAAAGGACTCATGGTGGTTCAATTACAGCCTCTCCTTTCAAGATTCCGTGCGACAATGAATCTCAAATCAGACTAACTCACAGATCCAGGAGTTCTTAGCCATTATCATTTTCCGTGACCTATCTGTCCACAATTGTGACTAGATCCATCATCAACAGATTATTCCGCTTGGACGTATTTCCTTAAGGCACTGTGCCTTAATGCTCTATTTCGTTATCAGGAAAATCATACAAGAAAACTAAAGGAAAATAAAGGAAAAGAAACTATAAGCAAACTAATTTCCGTAACCTGAGTTTACAAGAAAGTGAGTTGAATTTTCCGTGATACATAATAATCCTATACTTTTTACAGGTTCTGTTTTGTGAGAAAACACCCGAGCTGTTATTGTGGGTCTCACATTTTCTTGCAAAAACTAAGCACGCATGAGGGAAAATAAAATGTTTTTTTTTTCTTCATTATTTTTCCCGTCAATTGAACGAAGCCTAAAAATCGCACAAATAGGTTGCCTTCCTTTATTTAAGTGATAAAAGGATTATTATTATCCCTAGGTCTGAAAATTGCCTTCCAAGCACATTGGAAAAACCAATGTTACCACTACCTAGCGACTAGTGTTTTAAAATGCACGTTCCAAAACATTTTGCACTTCCATTCCGAAATAGTATAGTAGCGATCCAAAAAAAAGAACTACTTTCATCCCAAAAGTTTTCCTCAGGAGAAAAAAATCCAAAAACAATGAATTAAGTTCAACAGAGAGTGGAGTTTTGTCAAAAGAAAGTGTAAACAACAGGTTATAATGCTTTTAAAAATATGTTTTTAAAATGAAGAACTTGAAAATAATAGACTATGTTTCATTAAATGTCTAATTGTTAATACAAAATCGCTCTCGCGTTTGGAAGTACCAAAATAAATTCTAATTGAGTGATCTTTACGAGCCATCCGCCTATCCCCATCTTAGCTACTATGGAGCATGTTATGTACCACATTCCCATTCTATTCCCATTTCTAGTACTAAACTGATCCCAGTTCCATATAATATTGGAAAAAAAGGCTTGAGTTTGGTTTTTTTGGTAAATTGAGAAAAACTGAACACTCACTAAAGAGAGGAGCCTGCAAGGTTGGAGTTCCAAACAAGCTGCTATGATTTCAAAATAGTGCCACTTTCATTGATTCCACTAAAAAAGAAAAAAGAAAAAGCATCTACTATTGTTATCAAAGCAGGCGCGTTCCCAGATGTTTGCTTGCAGTCTCATGGTATAGGCTATAGACCAGGACAAAAATATCAATTTTCCCTCAAAAGATCCATTTCTTGGTAGCAATCAAACATAAAGATGTAATTGTCATGCTCATGCACTACCATTTTATGGATAGTGATAGCATTAAGAAGACTTTCTGCTTCCAGTAGTTTGTGATCAGGATATATTGTCTAGATTCCGAAGCCAGCTTCCCTCATCTTGCATCTAAATATATGTATAATTAATCTATCCAAGCATGTATTAAGTCATAATTATCAGAATCTTATGATTCACGATTCAGCTCGCCATTCGATTCACGATTTATACATTAATCGATATGAATCTATGAGTGAATCTATTTAATGATAAAATTGTGATGAATCTAACGATTCACGAGTCGATTCACTATTTACTATTCATGTAATTTTTAAAATTATTAAATTCAACAAATTTTGAACCCCTTATTTACCATTTTTTTCTTTTTTTACCTTTTTAAAATATCTTAATACAACGTAGTGTGCATATTGTGAAAATAAAAAACAAAAGAATTTAATAAGAACCAGCCATATTCGATAAATTTGAACTCTTTTTTTTATTTCTCTTTTAGATAAAAATGTCGAAATAAATCTTTTTAGGATGTTTAAGATGAAAATATCACTTTCGAAAAATTATTATTCTTTTAAATCTTTTTAGGATGTTTAAGATGAAAATATCACTTTCGATAAATTATTATTCTTTTATTTTAGTGAAACAAATATAATTTAAAATGATATGAGTTTTAATCATTGGGTTTAATGATTGCACAACTTTAAAAAAAAAATTCCTTTATTAACAATAACTATACAAAATGCGTTTTGAAGTGTTTTATATTTAATTTCTCTTTTATTATTTTACTCTATTTGAGACTTTTTGGTCTATTTACAGAATTCTAAAAGCAAGTTAGAATCTTATCGTTAGTTAGATTTGAGCCAAAATTTCTTGTGAAAAAGGTAAATGTTTTCCACATTTAGATTATTTAATCATGTATAACGTGTGTTAATATCAATTTGTTCATTTAATTTCATACATATGAAGTGTTTAAACATCATTTTTGTAGTTCATGCCGAATTTTACAATTTTCGATTTGATTCGATTCGATTCATGATTTGCAAAATTAAGATTTCGATTCACAATTCGATTTACGGGTTTGACAATTATGTATTAAGTATATAAACAAAAACACCATTATATCTAAACTAATAAAAAAAATTTAAACCTGTCATTTACCAAAGAGTAGACATCCTGTAGACAGATGATTCACATGGAAATTGCATGTGCATCTCCTGAGAACAAGGTTAAAGAAGCAAAGGAAAATGTTGGGTGCAGGCAAAAAGCTCACGATCGCAAGCGTGAAATTATGGATTCGACTCTATGGGCAGCCAATTATTCAAAATAAAGTATAAGAACAGATTCACACCCATTGACCACTTCTCCTGACACCTAACTTGGCGGGAACTTGAGTATTGACCATTCCCACTACAGACCAACGTAAGGTGATGAATGAAAATAGGAGCCGAAAGGTGCTCTTTGGAATTAAAATTTTATATTTGGGAGTTTGTTCACATTTTAAGGCTTCATCTTGAGCCCCATAGCTAATGGAATTTGAGCCGTGGTTGCTGGAAATTGCCAAGAACAGCCTCTAAAAAATCTTATTGCGCATTTTTTGCCATAATACAAGTGTTATACACATGCACTATCAACAGTAGTTGTTGAGACTTCCAACTACGAACATCAAAAGAACTCCTAGGCGCCCTATGCAGTTCTAAAGATACAAGAAACAGGGACCCGAGAATGAACCTGACATTGCACCAGTCCGGTCATTTAGGTGTTCACATAGGCAACCTAACTAAGCTTAGCTAAGTTCAAAGCACTCACCCTTCTCTCTCTTTTGTTGAATGAAAATGAATCCCTAAGAAATGCTCTATCAACATAAAACATGAGCACTGGTCATCTTTAGGAAACCACCGATATTTGGGAACTCAAACCTAGGCTACTGCTGAACATGTGGCTCCCATTGACATGATCAAGACCCACACAAGATTTCTGTTACCTCCTAGCAAATCTATGGATGATATGAGAGACTTGAAGATCTTCTATTTTAATTCTTGGGGGTTAAATGGAAAGAAGTGAGCAGATTTCAATTCAATGATTTGATTGATTTCCAAGAGCAAAGACACTATGGCCCCGTTTGGGTAAATGGCTTATTGGCTTATTTGGCTTATAAGCAACCAAATAAGCAATTTCGTTTGGTTTGCCAAATAACCAAGATTTAAACCAATAAGCCAATAAGCCAAATAAACTAAAATAAGCTAAAAATAAGCCAAAAAATCCAAAATAAGCAAATGTTCTCCCAAATGAAGCAAATAAATAAATAAGCCCCAAATAAGCAACTTCGTTTGGTTTGCCAAATAACCAAGATTTAAGCCAATAAACCAAATAAGCTAAAATAAGCCAAAATAAGCTAAAAATAAGCCAAAATAAGCAAATAAGCAAATGTCTTCCCAAATGAAGCAAATAAGAAAATAAGCCAATTGAGCCTAACAAAGTTACTTATTCATGTTTTTGCTTATTTGCCAATAAGAAAATAAGCAAGTTACCCAAACGGGGCCTACGTCCGAAGCCCCATCAACTAGTACCGCTATGTTGTTGAAGAATACTCAAGAATTGTGGAAGAAGGCTCAAGCATTATGGAGGAAGGCTCAAGCCTAGCAGCAACACAGGCTGCCACTATTGCCCAAGCTGAGATAATGCAGCAGCAGCAGCAGCCAAGCATAGCAGCAGCATAGGCTGCCACTGTTACTCAAGCTAATCTAGTGCAGCAGCAGTGGCGGCAAAACTTAACACTAAGCCAAGTGATGCAGCAGCAGCAAAACTCATTATTAATTCAAGTGAAGAAGCATCATCAGTTAGCTGGGATCAAGGAACCAACAATTCAGACTCAAACCGAAGCATGGAACAAGAATATACAGCTGTAACATAAAGCATTGACAGCTGTAATAAGAGTTCTCAAGTTAGTTAATTAGGAGATCAAGAAAGTTAGTTAAGAGTAGTCATGTCAGTCTGTTAGAGAGAGAGAGAGAGAGAGAGAGAGAGAGGGCAAGTGTAATTGGTTAGGTAGTTAGAATCAAAGTATAAGAGATACGTATTGTAAACAAAAATTAATCATCATCAATAAAGAATTTGTTCTGTCTTTCATCTGAACTTCAATTTTCTACATATGTCACACGTAAGCATGTGCCCACAGGCAACTGACCAGAAATTGCAGTCCACATTGCTTGTTAATGCCTAGTGCCCAAAAGATGAACTTACCATAAGAAATCCTCAGAAATTACAACCAACATAAATTTGAACCAAGCCAACACATTCAGAGCCTTCACTGAGGTGCTAGATCTCAACAGCATTGCCAAACCATAGACCCTAAAACAAAGAGCATATATATTTTGCCCCGAAAATTACATATCTCTCTATCCGAATACATTGAGGGCTATTTTATCATATGTGAAAATGGGAATCTACATATCCAACGATTTTTAATACATTAGGGCAGAAGTACATATGATTTTCTGAACATATATCCCTTTTTTATGATATATCTTAGGGTGTCCAGACCAATATCCATTGCCAAAACAAGTTTTGCAAGTCTAGATATTGAAATTTTTTTTTTAAAACGCAATGAAAAACAAAATCTATGTACTTTTATACTATTAGAATCAAGAATTGCAAGTCTAGAGATTGAAAATTCAAAAAAAAAAATCAAAAACAAAATCTACGTACTTTTATACTATTAGAATCAAGTATTGCAAGTCTAGAGATTGAAAATTCAAAAAAAAAATCTACGTACTTTTATACTATTAGAATCAAGTATTGCAAGTCTAGAGATTGAAAATTCAAAAAAAAAATCTACCTACTTTTATACTATTAGAATCAAGTATTGCAAGTCTAGAGATTGAAAATTTGAAGAAAAAAAAAACACAATGAAAAACACGTATTTTTATACTATTAGAATCTAGTATTGCAAGTCTAGAGAATGAAAATTAAAAAAAAAAAAACAATGAAAAACAAAATCTGTATTTTTATACTATTAGAATCTAGAATTGCAAGTCTAGAGATTGAAAATTGGAAGGAAAAAAATAATGAAACACAAAATCTATGTACTTTAATACGATTAGAATCTAGTGTTGCCAGTTGGATTTCAAAGCACAAAGGTATCAATTGTACCAAAAGCAGTAGCACATATGGTTCTCATATATATACACACACACACACACACACACACATATTATATATATATAGAAACACGTACCGCTGACGAAGAGTTTTGGAGCGGTGAGGGTTGAATTTGAACGAATCGAAGTGAACTGCGATTGAAGAATCGACGAAGGGGACAGAACGCGGCGGAAAGCCGAAGCAAATGCCATCGAATCAGCTGCTAATCCTAATAAAATGGAGGACTTTGTGGGGGCTATACAGAGGTTTACTCTCTACGGACGGATTCTGTGGCAAATTTGGCCAACCCCTGTTAAAACCCTAGCCCTACTTTTTTTTTTCCTTTTTTTTTTTTTGCTAAAAAAAAATTTTACGTGGTAATTTCGTTTGATAATTTGATTTAAAATTAAGTTTTTTATTTTTAAGATTTTAAGTTAAATATGTAAAAAAATAATTTAATTAAAAAATCATTTTAAATGCTATTATAAAAAATAAAAAGTTATTTGTTTGCTGTTGAATTCTTCATCAACAAAAAGATTAAGAGGTAGGGTTTAAGCTCCAGCTAAACGAAAAATCTAGGGTGAAGGTCCTAATTAGCAATTTTGATAGTTTGATTTTTTAGTTAAAAATATTAAAAAATTAAGATTGGTCGTTTGACAAAAAATTAAAAAAATTAAAAATTAAAAAAATCAAATCAAAACACAAATTTTCAAAATATTCTATTTAAATTCCTATCATTTTTAAAATATAATAATACTCTTTATTCATAACTTATTTACTACTATTACCAACTATATATAATTATTAATAATAAATATATAAAAATATAAAAATTGTCTACTTTAAACAAAAAGTAAAAAAATTAACTTTTTACCTAAACAGCTAATTTTTAAAAAACTAGTTTAAAACTAAGTTATCAAATAATTTACTTTGAACTCAATTTAATTTTTTCTTATTAAAAATATAAAAAAAAAATTTAAAACTAGTTACTAATCGTGATCTAAGTTGAATTTTTTGTTTGTTATTTATTTTAAATTAAATAAATAAAAAGTTATTTTATCAAAAAAATAGTTATAAAATTGTTTGCATTTTCTTGTACGCAAAAATCAAAAGGCTAACCATTGCCAAACGAAAAATAATCATTTTATATTACAAATACTTTTTAAAAATAATCTTGAAAATATTCTATAATTCTTATGAAGAAATATATGACCACCAGAGTCAACAAACAACAAATTATTAAGCTTTATAGTATAACTAATAAATATTAGACAGATGTTATTTATTTATTTTATATAAAAAAGTTTTATTGCTTTGTTTTGTACATAAAAAAAAAAAGATTTGTAAAAATAATTGTAGTCCTAATAAAACAAAATAAAAATAAAAAAATTGTTTAATTTTCAATTTATTTATTTTTTATTTTCATGTTGTTTGTTGTTTGTAATTAGTGGGTATTTGATCTTGAAGAACCCTTATATAATTATTTCTAAAAGGTTAATTATTTTGCAATTTTAAATTTAGTATTTTATATATTAGAAAAGTTTATAATTTATATTATTACTTTTGCAACAACAATCAAATTTTGAGAAAATATTAGTTCAATAAGGAGTGAAGAAATTAATATTAAAAGACAATATTTCAAAAAGAATAAACTTAAGCACATTTAAAAAGAAGAAAAGAAATATCAAAAGAAAATAACATCAGCTTTTTGAAAAAAAATTGTTCCTCATCTAACATGCAAGTCTTCTCCCTCTTTCCTCCTCCCCCGTCTCATTCTTGCACGTTGTTGTTTTGTTATGTATAATTTGTTTTTACACTTGATATTAAACGAGATGAAAATAGTATTTATTTTTTAATTTTTTGTATTTTGTTTCTGATTATATAAAATAAATATTTTTTAAATATTAAAATATTACATTTATCTATAATTCTTATTCTCTATTTTTTACATTTTTTATTTTGGATTTTATAGATTCATCTACTATTTCTTATTTATTATATTGGTCCCGTTTGAGTGGTTTACTTATTTACTTATTACCAAATAAGTTAAATTTTATTTAAACCACATCGTTTGAGTGGCTATGGCTTATTTGTTTATTTGCTTATAAGCCAAACTACCCAAACGAGCTTATTTATTTATTTGCTTATAAGCCAGCTTATAAGTTAGTTTATTTGACTTATTTGGCTACTCAAACGAGTTTATTTGACTTATTTGGTTTATTTGCTCATTTGTCTATTTTCTTATTTTCTTATTTTTAACTTATTTAATTACCTAAACAATGTGACTTATTTTTTAACTTATAAGCCAAATAAACAAATAAACAAACTATCCATAACTCTTATCTATAACTCTTATTAATACATTTATATTAAATCATAAAATTGTTTCCAAAATATCTCTGTCCCCACTCCGTTCCCTGCTACTCCTCTGATATTTTTTTTATATTTTTACTCCGATCAAATAGAGGCTGAAAATGAGAAAATTCATCACCGACTCCGCCCTACTCCATTGCCATTGATAGCATTCACACTATTTTCGATTAAGCTCCTTTTAAGACACCTTAAGATTATATTTTGTGGGTACAAAATGGATCTAACAATAATTCAAATCGTTTATATTTACTATGCAAGTTTTACAAAAATATTATATAAACAAGAATTTAACTTAATCGGACATATATGAATAAATTACATTCTATTTTTTAAATTGTACAATTTAAAAACTACATTATATTTCTTAAAATTACTACAAAAATTCATATAGCCAACTCTTATCAATGAGAATAAAAGTTTAATTTAGCTTAATTTGTACGATTTAAACTAAAACGATTGATTTTAAACTCAAAGTGTCAATTTTATAAAACAATGAATTTTGTTCATAGACCCTTTTGTTCATAAACCTATAAATATTTGATCAAACTAAATTTTTGTATTAATAATTTAATGTACCAAAAAAATAAGAAGATTTGGTTCAAATCATCACTGCGATCACACATTAAACCCAAAAAATTGTGGCATCTAACTTTTTCTTATTTTTAATCTAGATGGTGACTTCTCTAACTTTTTTAGTGTATAGGCCAAGTTTGGGTAGTTTGCTTATTTGCTTATTAATAAATAAGTCAAATTTTATTTAAATTGATCCGTTTGGATAAATTTATTTATTTACTTATTTATTTATTTAGCTACCAAAATGAATTTATTTAGCTTATAAACTAGCTTATTTACTTATTTGATTACTCAAACGAGCTTATTTGCTTATTTGCTTATTTACTTATTTAACTACCTAAACGAATTTATTTACTTATTTAATTATTTTTTTATTTTTTACTTATTTAACTACCCAAACGAACTTATTTTTTAACTTATAAGTCAATAAATAAATAAACTTTGCCCAAACAGAGCCATATTTTAAATCAAATTATTTTATCGATATACGCATTCACTCGCACATGTAGCGCTTATCAACATTTAAACCCCTCACCTTCTATTTAAAAATGTAACAGCCAAAGGCAAAGCCACAAAAGGCCGATATGTTGTCAACAATAATTCCAATAATTTTAATAATTTGTAAACATTATTTTTTTTCTCCTTTCCTTCAAAATTTTAATAATTTGTAAATTTGACCCCTAAATTAAAAAAATTGCTCTCAAATTATAAAATTCTCTCCTTTTTTTCTTTTGAACCGAAGCTTTAATCTAATTATGTTTACCAATTATTAAATAAAAAATAATACACTTATAAGTGCACTGTAATTTTAAATATTTATCCCTTTAAATAAAAAGTCTAACTCCCGCATGAACACCCATACATAAACAACCATACCATTGAACCAGAATCTCTTAACCCAATTCCTCTAACAGAGATGAGCCCAAAAATAAAAAATTATAACAAAAAAATACTAAAAACATAAATAAAAAAAATACTTTAAACTTATTTGGACTTACTTTAGCCTTTTCTAAACGTCTTTTTTTTCCCTTTTCTTTTTCAATTCACAGCAATAAAAGACAAAAAAAAAAAACAAAAAACAAAAAACTAAACGATGAAAGAAAAATTCATTAAAAACAAAAATAAACATAAAATGAGTAAATAAAACTAAATAACTTCCCCCACAACACACGATCTTAAGAGAAAAAAATTTCTTTTTTTCCCCAGCCGAGAATATTTGTGTATACACAAAAAAACACTACAAAATACAGAAACAAAGGCCAAAGAGGATAAAAAAAAAACCTCATGCATGCATATTAAAAGGTCAGCATGCACCGTTGCTAAGTGACACCTACCTTCTTCTCACTCCCCTTTTCAGTTTGTACATGATCCAGAAACACTCTTCAATCAGATTGCAGACTGATGATCACAATACCAATATTACATGAGAAAACTACAAAGAAACAGCAATTTGAAAAGATGGGGGGGGGGGCGCGCGCAGGGGGGAAACCTAATTGCTTCATCTCTGACTGAATCATTTTGGGAACCCGAGTTCGAATTGCTAATCTAGTGTCGGCTGCACCTTCTTTTCTAACATCGATGTGCCGTTAAAAATCGTCAGCTGGAAGCTGCTTGTATACTTCAACAACTGCTCAGAACAGCATAATTATGATTGTTAGTAGTTGTTCACTAGCAGCAAATATAAATCCGGGGCACGCAAAGAAGTTACTTAATAATAATCAATCGAGCCTAAAAGGCAGCACCAAGAAACAAGAAATTATAGGAGAAGAAATCAAGTTGAAATAACATTATCAGTATGATAACCCAAGTGTCTCGTGCCCAACCCGATCTAATTGGGCCCGGGTTATATCGTATCTGGACAGTCAGGTACTCGTCCTTGAACCCCTTAATGTTAATGACCGGACCCCTTGAACACAAAGCATCAACAAAATCATGTCCTGATTTTTTATAGTCCCATACGCTTGACGTCCATTCTCATAATCTCGTTATATTAGCCCATATCCTTCCACACAAATTTTCTCAAGTGGAAACAGCAACAAAAGCTAAAACCACATTACCACGACTCCCTGTCTACATTTGGTTTTTCTTCATATAGTTCTGGAAATCTTTCTCTATGAGGTTTCAACTTTAGAGAGAGAGAGAGAGAGAGAGAGAGAGAGAGAGAGAGAGAGAGAGAGAGTCATGTCACCCAAGAACACAAGCCGTACGAAAGGTATAGATTGACTTATATAATGGGTCATGCTAATCACACTAGTTAGTAGCTTAGGGGACAAAATTTAAATGAAATATCAATATATTTTTTGAGATAAGGCCTATCATTTTCACAGATATTAATACATAGGGGTAAAAAAAAAATATAAATATAATTTTAGATGTGAAGCCTACCACTTTAACAAATATTAATACACTTTGTATAAATATCCATACGCTATTTACCCATTAATCATTACCTAGTAGGCGGTGGTTAGCATTTTTCATATATAATAAGTAAAATGCAAAGAAGTTCTAGTTCTTGGGAAAAGAGGAAAATATCCTTTCCTCTATCAAATGTATTAGTTCTATGGATCACCTAGTGCAGTACTATGTCACCCAATAACACAAGTCATTATTTCAAAAGATGAAACATTTTTACTGTCTACTAGCTGAATATCACTTGCAGCTATTGTGCTACATCACGTTTTATATGCCTTGCCCTATATTTACAAAGATGAAGGTATTTTCAGAAATTTTATCGAATTGTTAAAATAGTTGCAAAGTCAATTCAACACAGCCTTACCATCCCAACTATGTGGGGGTTGAATTCATATCGTGTTTCACCAATATGCGCTACCACTACGTCTATCCTTTATCTTTACATGTCAACCTGCAGCTCGGTTACCTCGAGTACATCTGTACCCTCAATGTGGACTATGCCACATTCAATCACTGGTTTAACTAAAGTACTTCACTGAATGGTCACATTCGGCTTTTCTTTATTATTGCAACTTCCAACAACTTACAAATGCATTTACTAATTGTTTTCATTTTTTATATTGCCAGTCTTGGTTGCATTTATATGATCTATGAATGCTTTTAGCAGGGCAGAATGCTGTAAAATGATACATATAACCAATCCCATTTAATTGGGATACAAGGCTTAGTATTGTTTGGTTTGATTTACCCTTCTTTTTTTTTTTAATAAGTGTGGGTATCCAGTTGACTTTGTTTCCGGACAAGTAGGCCAATCTTCTCACCTCCGGACAAGTGGGCTGCCAGTCCAATCTCATCGCCTCCGAGCAAGTGGGCTGTTGAGCCAATCTCCTCACCTTCAGGCAAGTAGGCCGACCCACGCCCCACGCCATCTCCAATATCAACTTGGTCCTAAAAAGAGAGCAAGGCCTAGGCAACTTTCCACTCGGGACCAAAGGAGGCACGTTGTTTGAAAGTTATGGCTCTAGGGTTTGTCAATGGAGTAGTCTCCAAGTAACTTCAGTTGACCGGCCATAAAGAGAGAGTAGCGCCAGACCAAGACAATGAACTCCAATAAGCTTAGGAGTTGGCATCCAACCGACCAATCAACACACACCTGCTAACCGTATGATACGTCGTATGATAATCTCCTAGCATATCATATGGACCGTTGGAGCTAGAAAATTGTATATGCAAAATCAATGGCGGATGAAGCACCCGTCGTCCTTAGCGATCTTGAAGATATGGGTGTCCCTTAGGCTTCGCCTATAAATTAGTACAGTCCAGCCTCAAAGAACACACCATCTCCAATCTTATCATCTCTCTACAAGATACAACTTCTCCATACTTCTGGTTGCTCTCCACTACCACTCTCTCTCTCTCTCTCTCTCAAAGGCTGCCCTAAGCTCTCGCCTCCTCCACCTCTGGTGTCCTCGAGGCATAGTGGTGCACTTCATTTTTCCAGACTCCACTACTTCGGTCCACGTCGGAACTTTACATCTACAATAAGCATATTTCAAAAAAACACCACAAAGTATAACCAAGTACACAAAGTATACAAAGGAACAATAAAGACCTATGAGAGTATTTATTTTCTCCTTTATTTTTTATGTCTTAAAGGTACTACGTATAGCTTTTTAATATAAATAGATGTCATGTAGAGTAAAGGGCACTAATAAGTTTCTAAAAACCCTAATTTGCTTTTCTCTTTTCCTCTTTTCTTCTCTTCCTTTTCTCTAAAACTCTAAATATCCAGTTCTTTGTACTTTAACTTGATATCAGTGCATTCCGCTCCAACCCTAGAATAAGCCTAATATTCTAGAATGAGAGATAAACACAATGCGGTGACGTCATTTTTTGTAAGCTGTCGTCAGTGTGACGTCAATGGTGATATGGACATTGATGATCAACGGCTACATGAATCGATTCGCCTCGGCCTTCCGATAATTATGGTGATTTTTGCAAATTTTTTGGAAGGCATTTGTTGTTCCGTTCAATTTGAAGTATTTTGCTTTTGTCCAAAACCCTAGCTTCGATCTGCAAATAGCACCGTTGTTTGTTGTTTTCGACGGCACAGCTCCATTCTATCAGTGTCGAAACTCCATGCTTGGACCAATTTTGTTCTTGATATGGTCTTTTTCGAGGTTCCCATTAATTTCTGGTCGCGACTTACTCTAGGCGGTGCTCTTTCCCTCTCTCTGGTTCGTGACTTGCTCTCTGGTTTGCGCCTTGCTCTCGGTTTTTTAGGTTCACCACTTGCTTCTCTGGTTGTCTCAGTTGTTCTTAGCTTCACAGCAATGCTCTTTGGGGTCCCGACATTTTCTTCTTCTTCTTCTTCCCTTGCTTTGCTATTCTTCACAAGGGGTTACAGTTGTTTTGGGTTCTCTTTGCTGCTCATTGTGGACCATTTTTGTGTTTGATTATGTGGGATTTGCATTGGGTTGCATAGCCATGGCTGAGACAAAGGTGGTCAAAGTGCTGATTTCACACTTCCATTACTGTCCACAGCATAGGTGTTGCTCGTTATGAGGCATATGGAACTGTAGATACAGTCAATAATTTCAGAACTGAAGCAGTTGTGAGAAAAGGTGGTCAAAGTGCAAGAAATATATATATATATATAAAATAATAAACGGCGTCAAGATGGAAAGACAAGATTAAATAATTAACGTACTAATTAAGAAAATCTGAAACCAAAAGAAACTTCGTCCAGCTCGTAACCAAATACTCGCTGGCAATAAACTCTAAATTTCTTAGCAATTCATTGATGGAAGTAATGAATGTGCAGCAACAGCGCAAGCTTAGAATTCCTTCATATTGCAATTCAGTGTTTTTCAAAGATTGAGTTTGGGACAAAAGCCTGGGATAAAGCAACTGCGACCCATTAATTAAGTTGTAGAAGCTCACTTACCCGTTCATCACTCATCTTTACGAAACCCAACTTTTTTGTCCAGATTGATTCAGCTTCCTCAGCTGCAGGGAGTACCAGGTTTTCAACATTCAGTGAATACAACAGCCTCTCGATGCATGAAAATAATGCCTGGAAATATCCCTACAGATAAAAAGACATCAACACAACTTTGTGAGGCTTAAGGGAAATACTATCTTAAAGATGGGGAAGAAAAGCTAGGAATAACTCCAACCGCAAAGACATCACAAGGATGGGAAAAAAACAAAGGAAAAAGGACAGACAAGAGGACTTATCTGCTCAGATTTAACAAACTTACTTTTCCTTGATTCTCTCTACTTGTAGCCACTATAGGAAGCTCAGCAACCTCTCGGCCAAAAATCCTCAGAAGACCAGCTGATACAACTACTGACCTGCACATTCATTTAGGCATGCAATGATTAAAAATAAATAAAATATAAAACTAACAACAATTCAGTGAAATAAGATAAAAATATCAACTGTAGTTTAATAAAACACACCAAACTTTCAAGGGAAGCAGCTTACTTCACTATTAAAATGACACAATACATTCCACCAAATTCTTGACCGGAAATATTTCTCCTGCATAAATATGGCATTTTAGAAGGCTTGGAAGATCATCACGGACAATAGATCAAGAAATCATGGAAATTTAACAACAAAAAAGGGCTTATCAGCAATATAACAGCAAATTTTCATGAATATACCCAAATGCAAAGGCTGTATTTCTCCTTTCCCGATTATTAGCTCAACTCAACAGAAAAATAGGAAAGTACTTAATCAGGCTCTCATCCTTTAACCATGTGCACAAGTGATTAGGAATGAATACCCCTTTGCCCTACAAACTTTACTAATAAATGTGTGTAAAGTGATTAGAGGTAATATGCAAAACATAAAACACCAAATACTGTTGTTATCATACATACAAACCTGTGCATAATTAGTCCACAGACATATACATAAATCCTATGTATGATTAGTCCATAAAAATAATGATTGTCTCATAACCTGGATAAGTATCTTATTATTGAATACCTATCCATCTTACTGGCAAACCAGTTCCTGAATCATGTAATAGAATAATCTCAAGATTTGTTAACATCCTGAATACCTACCAAAACTAGATAGTTGAGTGATCTATAGTCCTGTATTATACAGCTAGCCACAATATCATGAATCAGCTCTCACAACTATTGCAGCAAACAATCCACTCGTATATAGCCTTTTTTGCCCTTACTTTCAGTACCCAAATTTTATCGAATTGGCCAAACCTTGCTCCAGATGTTAGTTATGATCAATTTTGAAAGCACATAAAACACACCATGTGAGTTCAAAAATTAAAAGACAGATTTGTTTGATTTCTGGGTAATTGACCAAATATCCTAAGCTAGGCATGTAATGCAGATTCTCCTAGTTTGGTAAGCATTGGGGGAGGAGGGTGGTTCAGACCATCTTCTTGTCTAAATTTATCTGCTTGTTATAAATAAGAAGACAGAACCAACAGCAATCCCCTCGTATTTCCCTCCAAAGCACAAAGAAGAGACTGCCTGCTCACAGGCCATTTTTACCCTCAAAAGTGTAGCTCACGGGACTGTATGCTTGTCAACTATTAAAGTAATCACAACAATTTGTTGACATCCTGAACCTTGTTTGAAATTGACGTATCAAAGAAATTTTGTATGTGATTATGCTGCTTAATGATCCTGAATAAAGCATACATCATCATCCATAAAAGCTTAATTGACTTTTGACTTTCTTTTGCATGGCTTAACTTTTGCTGGATATAGCATCGATATGAGAAACCGCAATGATGACTTACCCATATACCATGACAGGTATGAGATCACGACCAGATCTTGCAACAATAGGATCAAAACATTCCTGCCAAAGATCGGACAAAAAACTCTGAGTAACCAATGAAATAAAATAAAACAGTAATGACAGCAATAGGAAGTATATTCATACAACTGCCGTCAGAATTAAGATTTACAGTACAAGAGAGAGAGAGAGAGAGAGAGAGAGAGAGAGAGAGAGAGAGAGAAAGCAGTTTGGGGGGGCGGTAGTCCAGTCCAGATGGCCAGGCCATTCTTCTGGAAAAAGGTCCATCAAAGAAAAAGTATATAGAAATAATGTTAGCCAAACGCCTCAAAGTGGTCCATTTATCTAGCACATCATATTACGTATAACTACACAACTTCTACTCTTATATTGTGTTCATCCTCAGGTATAAACATCTCAATGAACAAAAAGTGTTCCAGGAGCAGCAATATGAAACAGCAGCAAGCAAAGACCATTAGTTATATCAAGGGTTATAAAGCAGTTAAATACTTAAATCACATGCTAGGATATCTTCCCTAATAACCCACATCAACTTTGGTCTTACTCCTCCCTTAGCATTTTCCTCAAACAGCACAGTGCCACTATTCTTCACAGGGATAGTAATTAGTCTTGATTGCAGATGCTTAAATCACCTTAGTTCTTTTCCATATCATCACAAACTGGTGCTAAATTCATCTTTATTCATCTCAAAAATGTGCTTGCACCCGATTTTATCCTTGTCTTGCTAAACAACCATCTCAACATCTCATTTTGCAGAATCACTTTCGCGAACATGTTTCTTCGTTGCTTAACTTTCTGTGGATAGTGTGTGGCCACCTCAGCAAAACCATTTCTTATTCAAATTGGGATTTTGGGGGTGAGCAGCGTGAAACCATACGCATCCATCTACTCTATCCAATCATAAATCTAAGAGCTCATTTGATACGCAGAAATAGGCTGGAATGGAATGGTCATTCTAGCTTTAATTCCCTTTTCCCATGTTTGGTATCTATTTTTAATTTGGGAATTGTCATTCCATTGGAATAGCTATTCCAATAGAATAGGTATTCTATCAAAAAGTAGGATTTTCTATTCCTTCTTACAACCTATTCCTTCTTAGAATCTAAAGAATAGGTATTCCATTCCAACATGGAATTATACCACTCATCAGATCATCGCTATTGCCATCGCCACAGCTGTCGCCACTAACATTGTTGTTACCACAATTGCCACCACCATCACTACAACCACCAACACTGCTCCATCACCCACACCACCACCATCACTGCCGCCGCCACTCATGTTATTGCCACCACCACTGTCGCGGCCACCCCGCCACCAGCCCACCACCATCACCATAACCCATGCTGCCACCACCACCACTACCCCATCGTCGTCGCCGTCACCAGCACTGCCATAGCCACTGCCCTATCGTCACCGCCACCATTGCCACCACCACTAGCATTGTCAGCACTACCGCTGCTCCACCAACACCACCATCGCCACTACTGCCACCACCAGAGCCGCCTTCGGCGCCACCACCCCCTATAACACTTTTTAAATATCATTTAAATTATTTTAGGATTATCATAATACTTTTTTAATAATTGAGTATTATGAGATTTATAATTGATTATTTTTATCATAAATGATGAAATTTTAATAAATTTTGTTAACACATTAGAGTTTATCATCGTTTGTTAAAAATTTTACATTATATTTCATTACGTTAGCTAAACATACTTAGCATAGAAATAGAAATAGTCATTTTATTCCCACATTATTTCATGTTAACAACCAAACAGTAGAATGAGAATGAATATTCTATTCCATTCGACCTTACATTCTATTCCCACATCATTCCATTCATACATACCAAACAAACGGTAATAGAATAATTTTAAAATAGCTTCGCATTTAATAGCACAATGTTCACAGAAGAACAATGCTTACTTTTAGTTGCCACATCAATTGCACACATTTCTCCCTCATGAAAATCTACTAAGGAAGATCCTAAACTAAGGTGATCTTGCACAATTTAAAGGAGGAGGAGCATCTTGGATCCCAAATCTTGCGTGCCAAAAGCAAAGCTTGAATATGCAGTCCCATGAATATTTACACATGCGTAACGGGGAGAAGAGAAAAATGGAAATATTTCTAACTTATTCCTGACTATCCACAGAGTGAAAATGAAAATATAGTCAAGAACCCGGATCATATCAACAGCATGTTAGATAGATTATTTAGATAAAAGAAAAAAATGGTAAGATCATCCAAGTACTTAAAACCGCCAAAGTCACACAGTTCTTCTAAACTCTAATTTAAGTATACATGATTTCTGTGCATCATAGAGGACAAACAACTGCCATGGATTGAAAATTTGAAGATTAAATATGATGTGTGCATAAAATGTATTAGATGAAAAAACTTGTGTAAGACAACCAACCAAAATGTAGACAGAAGAAATAAGAATGTGAATTAGACTGATCTTTACAATTTTCAAATCAAATTTTGAGCTGATCACTTTGGCAGAGAGCATAGATGGCGGAGTCATTGCAAGTAGAAACTTACTCGAAAAATTGCAGCAGCCCTAGACAATAGCGGCAGATGTTCTGGATAGCGACTTTTCCCACTCAAGATCCGCCATTGAACATCATTTGAAGATGAATCACTAAACCCTTTCTGTACATGCTTCCTGTTTATTGCATCAGAAACTGAAGCTGGAATCTTCTCCGCTCCGACTAAAACTAAATTCTGTAGCGCCACATAGATCCTATTGCAGTCATTACAACAGAACCACTTGTCCATGGGGAGTTCCTGCTCAAAACGTAAGATACCACACTGAGTAACTGCAAAAATATATATGCCAAAAGCGTTTCAAAGATCAAAAACTTACCTTTAAATCACATAGCCCACTGTCCCGCAAGCAACCAACATGATACTCCTTTTCACACTAAACAAGAATAAACAGTTGTATTTAGACAATAAGAAAGAAAACACATCGATATAAAACACGAGAAAATGCAGGCCCCCTACCTGGTCACAGAGCATAACTGTTCGTTCATCAAATTTTGCGACACTAAAATCATGAGCCCTATAAACATAACAAAGAAGATCACTCTTACAAACACACACACAAATGGATATATAGCAGTTGATAACTGATGACAATGATGAGAACCAATATTTTCAAATGACTGTAGATCCAAAATAACTGAACTCCATAGGCCATAAAGTATATCATTATACCACCAATACAGGCTTTGACGGCTAGGAATACCATACCATAAAAATAATGAAGGAGAAACTTTTCATGCTATATACATGACCAAAACTTATCCCTTGGAAAATAATTCACCATTATTTCCATTAACCCATATGCTTCTTCATTTCTTCCAGGAAACACAAAATCCATATCTCTCCATCTGTGCTCCTCCAATTAAGTGAAACTAAACAACTACTACCCTCAGTCATAACAATTAACTCAACATTATTGTTTCACTTCTATTATTGTTTCATCTTTATTATAGCCAAAATGGTAAGAAAATCCAAATAATTTAAAAGATCTTATTCTTATAGGAGTTTGTGACCTTGAAGCTAATGAGTGTGAGCCTTTGTAGCGGCAGTACTATAGTGAAGAAACTATGAAGTGGATAAAATGCAAGAAATGCGAGGTAAAAGGGACAGTTAATGACTGGCCATTGCCAACCTAAACTGCTTGTGATTTCATAACCACAAATATGAGTCTAATTGAAGAAACAATAATAACGGACCTGACATGAAACTAAACCCATTCAGACATCACCACAAGCAACACTGATCCTGACAAACTCGACCTTAAAGCATTGTAAACATGTGTATATGCATATATATAAACACACAAATACACACAAACAAACCACAGAAAAAAAGTCTCCCAAAGCAGGACATCAAACACCCAAAAAAAACTGCTAAATGCTTTCTTCGAGAACAGGACTATCTGAAATCCACGAGCATGTAATAACTTCCAAAAATATTAAGAAAGAAAGTAAAATTAACCAACATTCAGTTTGACGTCTACATCTACATTGACCAACCTGCAAACAACGCAACCACCTGTTTCAGATTCTGGTGTTTTAACAACTCGTGTCAAGCGAATTATAATAGGCCTTCCCATATTTGAGGACTCTCCAGCACATCTTCTCCCTGGGCCAAAGTTATCTCTACAATAAGGACAGTGCCAATCACCTTTAGGGGCGCATTGTAGATCCAAACAAACTGCAAAAACCCACAAGGGAACCCAGAAAAAAGAGAGAGATAAGAGTTGCAGACAATAAAAGTATATATTTTATATCACCAAATGCCAGCAACAAAAACTCATTACAGATGGGCATTGACTACAAGTTGGGCACACAAATCTACATCAGTATATAAACACAAGTTTTAGGCATGTCATTCAACTCTTTAAAACTGCGTAATGGCAGTAAATTAATCTTACATGCGTGCAAGTACAACAATCTGCTACTTAAAACAACCAATTTCAAAGGCAACCAAGAACAAAAATGCTTATTTATTAGAAATCCAAGGTCACTCAGAATTTGTTCCATTCTCATCATATAATTCCTCAAGACCATTAGGCAAATTGAACCACCATATTGCCCTTCAAAGTATAGTTATCAAACCCACATCAAAGCATAACTAGTAAAAGGCCCAACTCTTTGTTCAATATTAGGTCATGCAACCAACATCAAGTAAATGACTCAAAAGCCAGGTTTCAAATATACACAAACATGATCAAAAAAAAAAATTCTACACAATCAAACTGCTACACATATCTACACTACTATAAAAGGGAAGCATTCCACTTTGGCCCCTTGAAGCCGATCATAACTTTCGTTCCAAAAATGCCCTTATAATAGTTTAAATTAAAAAATTTAAAAATTTATGGGCGTAGTTACATAACCGCCGATTCTTTCTTCCCTCTTTGTTGTTCTTTTCGTTAATTTCAAAATCTCATTCTTTTTAAACCCCCATAATTAACACATTTTATTTTTATAATTTATTTTGTAATTAATTTAATTACGTAGACTCTTTTTAGTATTTCTATATAACAACTAATATTACACACGCATCGCATGGGCACAAACACTAGTCCCCTATTCTATGTGCATGATGATCCTTTAGGGGGAAAAAAACAAGGTTATTTAATTCTACATTTAGTGTACAATAAGTGACTTCACTGGTGTAAATAAATTATGTGCACTCCATGTGTCAACCTGCATGAAAAGCCCGAGGGCATCCATCACAAACAATCAGATCCCCTCCATCTCCACATACTGCACACATATCATCACTGCTGCCAGTAGCCAGAGTTTGTCCACTGGCCAATGACAAGGCTATATCATGCAGCGTCAGCCCATTAGAAGTGTAAATATTCCGATAGCTGGAAAAAGCAACAGAAAAATGTTAAACTTGTCATACTATACGTACAACGGCAGATCCAACGATAAGCTTTTAAAAGCTACTCACGGTTGACGTCTAGCAGACCATCCAGCATGAGCTTCAAACTGTGAAGGGCTAATCTGTTCAACAAAGAACATAATCTGACAGATGAGAGGCACCTTTTTTTGTTTTGTTTTGTTTTGTTTTTTTGCTCTTTTGTGTGTGTGTGTGTGTTGGGG
>JAOTRH010000002.1:8331984-8359420 GCA_034768845.1 Heliamphora exappendiculata
GAGCGGATTTTACCTCAGTGTCACAACAACTACAGACAATTCCATTTCCTTGTTTGTAGCCCCAAAGTATTCTCTGCAATGGAACATGAATTATCTTAAATAATTATAACATCCAGCAGAATAGAAATGCAGAACCCCAAAAAAGAACATATTGACAAAACAACCTGTCCTTTTGAGTAGTAAGCCAATTCAGCCCCATCTGGTAGTCCATTAGGCATGAAAAGTAATCGATGCAGATCATTATCCCTGACATCAATGTGTAAAGAATTCAGATTTCAAAATACCATAGTTAGAAGCAGAAACTAGCAAGAAAGCCTAACAGTTGATTGGGCGAGAGGGAGGGTAGCACGAACAAGGTTTACCTTTTCTTAGTGCCACCTTCAGCAGCTTTTTTCTGTTGTACAAATGAGCTAGAAAAGGATAAGCTTGGCCTGCACAAGAACATAGCAAAATCACTGAGAACCAGAGAATTACGCAATTCTTTCAATAATCAATTCAATGATGAACAAAGCGTTAACTGCTTCAAAAGATGAACCAGTTAAAACTTAACATAGAGAATAAATAAAGAAAAACAAGTTGATATCGGATAAGCAATGCTTGGTGATGAAATTACAAGTACAAGCTGTAGCTTTAAAAAAGGCACAAATGATAAAATTTGGAAAAATACTAAGAGATATGAATAGGCTAACAAGGAGGTTAAAAGAATAATTAGAGGCGATAAGTTAAAACCTATGATAATTTTTATACTCAATAATGCAGTAAAGATGAAGATAAGAATATTTACAAACTAGCTAAGTTCAGGAAAAGGAAAACAAGAAACTCTAGACGGGTCAGGTGCATAAAAAGTGAGGATTCATGAGAATTAGGGAAGGATGGGGAGATTAAGGAATGATGATGGGGTATGGCCATTCACCTCCTAGCAAATCAGAGGCAAACCCTACTTTGCTCGCCAAGGAAGGGATGGTTCCGGCCCGACCATGCTATGCTTGCCCAAGGAGGGTTGGTTCCAACCCAACCCAAGCCAAGCCCACTCTGCTCAACCAATTGGTGTTGGCTCCAAACCAAACCTGATCACTCTTCACCTCCTAGCAAATCAGAGGCAAACCCTACTTTGCTCGCCGAGGAAGGGATGGTTCTGGCCCGACCATGCTATGCTTGCCCAAGGAGGGTTGGTTCCAACCCAACCCAACCCAACCCCACTATGCTCAACCAATTGGTGTTGGCTCCAAACCAAACCTGATCACTCAAGGCCATCCACTAGAGCCAATCTCATCTCTCCAAGGCTTGGCAAGTTGAAGACTCCATGACAATGCCTACACAGGGAATAGAGCCTAGAAGATCTCGCTCAAGACCTCTAAAGAATTGTGGCTTGGAATATGAAGTTGAGGGATCGTCAGAGTTGCTCGCTCGCCCCACCCTTGAGGCAGGTCTACTCTAATCCCTTAAAGAGAGGGGCATTGACTCAATAGAAAACAAGTGAAAACAAGTGCACTGAACACTTTGACCAATTCAAGGCTCTAAAGCCCGACAACGAGATTAGCACGCAATCCCTCGTTTTTTCAAAGCATCGGAATTATTGCCTCCTCCGGCCTTTGATTGTCGCTCCAATGTAGGGACTACACAATCTCACTGCGACCTCTGGCTCCCTTGTCTTTATATAAGAGTTCATGCTACTCCTTTAAAGGTTACTATTCATCCACCGCTCCCTTCGGCATGGAGCTCCGATCCACAACCACCCTCCCTCCCCTAAGTTCTCTTCCGCCCTTTCCTTCTTTTCCTCCACCGCATCACGTGCGTACCATCTTACCAAACATCTCGATCACTCTCCTCTACCATGAGCCAATTAACTATCCCCCGCTAAAATGATGTCAAAAGTTTCTTTAGGTTAAAAAGTTGTTGGTACAATTTTAATAAAGGTTTACCAAAATAGGGGTAGTTAAGTAATTTTCAAAATCTCTGAATATAGGTTATATAGGTCGGTGTTACTAGAAAATGTCCACTCCCTCGCGAATTACGTTTGGGAACGCATGTTCTTAAATATGGTACACCTTCGCTCCAAATTCGTGAATTTAGCGATTCAAAGCGATTCCCTATGTTTTTTCTATTTATTTCTTTAATATTTTTTGTTACACAAAAAATCAAATACAATAATCTAAAATCCGGAGAAAGTAGAGCTTTAGGAAGACAAAATGCAAAAAAAAGAAAGGTTATAACAGTTCTAAAATATGTACTTCACGTAAAAAAAATTGAAAAAATATATATGTTTGATTGTGTGTTTATCGCTTGAAATAAGTACATTCTAATATTGTAATATATAGAAACCTACCCCTATTGTACAACAATTTAAGACATGTGGCGTACCATGTTCTCATTTTTGTTTCTCGTTCCGAAACGATCCGCATTCTCGGTAAGATAAGGTCGCCCATGGGTTGTTATATGGATTCAGTTATGCATTTGGTTTTCATTTTGGTTTCTTTATATATTTGTTTTTCCATTTTCATTGCTATTAGATGGGTTTCAAAAGTAAAAACTTTAGTTGCTTCTATTAAAGAAATTTTAGTACTAATTGGTGTAGAAATCTCCAAAGTCTATATAAGTAATGTAACATCTCCAACAAACTAGAGATCAGTTTAAAGAAATTTTTAGGGCTTTTGAGGTCTCTTTCGGGTTTGTGTGGTTCAACTAACCTACCTGCTTATTTTTTAACTCAATGAGCCTAAACACACAAATAAACTAAAATAACACCTAAAGGTGTTGAATCATTCTGCTTCTCTCCCTCCTCCCCTTTTTCTCCACCTTTGGCCCCCATTGCTCTCTATTGGATTTTTAGAGAATAAATCTGATTTGATTTTTAAAGAATAAATCAAATCAAATCTGCTGATTTTGTGGCCTTCCTAATTTAGGGGCCTTCCTCTACTATTTATTATCTAATCGTCTCTCATGAAATTAAATAAGAATGATTATTCTTCTTCTAAAAAAATGTTCATAGTTTCATAGCCTCGTGCTCTTTTTCTATTTTGTTCTTTCTTTTGATGATGTTGTATAAGTCGACGATGACCGGCGCTTAAGAAATCCTACCGTTCCTTCCAGTACTCCCGAAACCATTCCGCCCAATCTTACTATTCCTCTCACGCATGTATCTGCCGATTACTATTTCCATAATTCAACCATTTATCTCACGGTTACAAAACTCAATAGGCACAACTATCTCGAGTGGGCCTAGTTCGTAAAATTAGCGATCGATGACAGAGGCAAAATGGGGCATTTGACTGGCGAAATATCGAAACTTACTGCTGGTGACCCTAATCTAAAAAAATGGCAGTTCAAAAATTCTCTTGTTAATGCTTGGCTCATCAATTCCATGGAACCTGCCATTGGAAAACCTCACATATTTCTTGCCACTGCAAAAGATGTTCGGGAGGTCGTTCGATATCGTTATTCGGACCTGGAGAATTCTTCTCAAATTTTTGAGTTGAAAACTCGACTCTGGAAATCCAAGCAGAATGATTGCGATGTTACTACTTATTACAACGAATTGGTAACGTTATGGCAAGAACTTGATCAGTTAAATGATGATGTTTGGGAGAATTTGAATGACTACGCTCGCCATAAGAAGAGAGAGGAAAACGACAGAGTTTACATATTTTTAGCCGGCCTTAATTGGAGTTTAGACGATGTCTGAGGCCGCATTCTTGGCAGGAAGCCATTGCCCTCTATTTGGAAAGTTTTTTCTAAAGTTATACGTGAGGAGTAAAGGAGAGAAATCATGCAGCGCAACACCGAACTTGGTTTCAACCTGGAACTTGAGAGCCCTACTCTTGTGTTAAGAGGTGTTGATTCTGACAACGAGGTGTTGATTCTGACAACGACGAGTATAAGAAACCGTGGCGCAAGCATTGCAAAAAACTGTGGCATACAAAGGAGACGTGTTGAAAGCTTCATAGTAAACCAGCAAATTGGAAGCCAAAATCGAAACGTGACGGTCGCGCCTACCAAGCCATTGCTGAAGAGACTCAGGAGCCTTCTATCCACTCGGATAAAGTTCCTTTTACCAAGGAGCAATTAGAGCACCTGTAGAAAGTGTTTCAATCTCCAATACTATCCTTAACTCCGTCTTGTTCTTTAGTACAGAAGGGTAATTCTCTTGCTACTGCGTTGTTAAATGTTATTCATAACTCTGTTCATTCTTGGATAATTGATTCTGGCGCTACTGATCATATGACTAATTGCTCCAAATTGTTCTTATTCGATAGTCCGTGTGCAGGCAATAAAAAGGTTAAAATTGCAAATGGTTCACTCTTGGTAATTGCCGAGATAGGAACTATTAAACTCACTTCATTGTTAACCCTCCATGATGTGCTCCACATTCCCAATTTGTCTTGCAATTTGTTGTCCATCAAAAAAATTATCTCTGATCATCAATGTCAAAGCTAATTTCTACTCTTCTTATTGTAAGTTTCAGGAATTGACCACGGGGAGGATGATTGGTAGTGCTAAGGAAAAAGATGGACTCAATTATTTTGACGGTTAACCTAACTCGAGTAGACGATGTCAAAGTACTTGCTTACGTTTTGTTTCTATTTCCAAAGATAATGATATTATGTTATGTCACTATAGGTTAGGTCATCCTAATTTTTAGTATTTAAAATACTTATTTCCCAATTTATTTCGGAATAAAAATTCACCTTCTTTTCAATGTGAAGTTTGTCAGTTTGCAAACATCATCGTGCATACTTTTCCCCCAACCCTACAAACCAACTACACCATTTACTGTGATTCATAGTGATATCTGAGGCCCATGTAAAACATCTACGTATTCTGACAAAAAATAATTTGTGACCTTTATTGATGATCGCACGAGATTAAGTTGGGTTTATTTGATGAAGGAAAAATCTGAAGTGGAAACAATTTTCAAAAAAATTTACACCATGGTACAAACACAATTTTAAAAAAATATTCAAATATTGCGGAGTGATAATGGTCGAGAATATTTCAAAAACATTTTAAACCAATTTTTTCTTGAAAAATGAATTGTTCATCAAAGCTCTTGTGTCGACACTCCGCAATAAAATGGTTTGGCTAAAAGAAAAAACAAACATTTATTGAAAGTAGCTCGAGCATGACTTTTTACCAATCAAGTACCTAAATATCTTTGGGAGGAAGTCATTCTTACTACTACATATCTCATAAATAGAATGCCTAATAAAGTTTTAAGTTTCGAAACACCTTTTAATATTTTTCATAAGTTTTATCCAACAAATTGGCTTTCTTTTTCTTTACCACTAAAGATATTTAACTGTACCGCTTTTGTTCATATTCATAGTCATAATCGAGGAAAACTTGAACTCCGAGCCACAAAATGTGTTTTTGTTGGTTATGTTCCCACTCAAAAGGAGTATAAATGTTTTGGACCCATTTCCAATAAAAAATTTGTTACCATGGATATTACTTTTTTTGAATTACATCCCTATTTCACGCCTCATCTTCAGGGGGGAACCAAAACAAAGATTCAGCTGTGTTTCATGATTTTTTTCAAACTGAAGACTCGCAAAATGATCCTTCTCCAACTTCAATTATTTAACCTGAAAACCCAAGCTTTATTATGCTAGGAGAAAGAGTCGAGATTTTTAGATAGTGAAAAGGCAAGTCTTCGTACAGTGCCATCTCGTGATGTTCATGATCTTATAATCACTAACAAAGGAGAAACATGAAGAAAAAAAAACACAGCATTAGTACCATTTAACTTTGTCTACTTACAACAGAGGATAACTTGAAAGAAACGGTCTTCCAGTTCTTTGCACTACCCAGAATCCATAAACCCTCCAGGTAATGTCTTCACTGAGCCTTTACCTCAAAGTTCAGTCCATTTCATCTTCGAGTTCTGAGTCCTTTAGTTCTGAACCCAAGTCTGGTTCCAATCCTATGTTCGATAATTCTGATATTCCCATTGCTATTCGGAAGGGTGTGAGATCTTGCACCCAGCATCCATTGTCCAATTATGTGTCATATGAAAATCTCACCTGTTTTTTGTGCTTTTACCTCACAATTGTCTTGTATGGAGATTCCTAATACTGTGCAGGATGCTCTGAGTCTGAACGTTCCTGAGTGAAAGGAGGCTGTCTTCGAGAAGATGAAAGCTCTTGAAAAAAATGGCACCTGGGAGTTAATTGATCTAGCAAGAGGAAAGACAACTGTAAGGTGCAAATGGGTGTTTTTTACAGTCAAGTATAAATCTAATAACTCTCTAGAACGGTATAAAGCTCGATTGGTTGCCAAGAGATTCGCTTAAACCTACGAAATTAATTACTTGGAGACATTCGCCCCAGTCGCAAAGCTAAACTCTGTAAGAGTTCCTTTTGTCACTTGCAGCTAATCATGACCGGCCTCTGCAACAGTTTGACGTAAAAAATGCATTTCTCAATGGAGATCTGAAGGAAGAAGTGTACATGGATGCACCTTTAGGATTTAGTAAAAAGTTTGGCACAAAGGTGTGTAAACTGTAAACTGCAGAAGTCTTTATATGGGTTAAAACAGTCACCAAGAGCCTGGTTTGAGAAATTCATTCAGTTTGTTAAAAGTCAGGGGTATACTCAAGGGCAAGGTGATCATACGATATTTATAAGATATTCACAGGATGGGAAGATAGCGATTCTGATTGTGCATGTAGACGATATAATTCTCACTGGAGATTGCATACTTAAGATGAACCGATTGAAGACTCCTCTCTCATCAACATTTGAGATCAAAGACTTGAGATCTTTGAGGTATTTCCTTGGAGTGGAGGTTGCTCGGTCGAAGAAAGGGAATGTTGTCTCCCAAGAGAAGTATGTCCTTGACCTCCTTAAGGAGACTGGGATGAGCGGTTATAGGCTAGCAAACACCTCAATCGATCTCAATCAGAAACTTGGAGATGACAAGAAGGTGATCCAGTGAATACAACTATGTATCAAAAGTTGGTGGGAAAGTTAATTTGATGTGAGTTTGGTAAGCCAGTTTATGCACAGCCCGATATTGCTTTTGATGTGAGTTTGGTAAGCCAGTTTATGCACTCATCCTACGAGAAATATCTTGAAGCAGTTTATCGAATTTTCAGATACTTGAAAAGCACACCAAACAAGGGTTTACTCTTCCAGAAGACCACACAGCAAAACATAGAGGCATGCATTAATGCAGATTGGGCAAGCTTAGTTATTGCCAAGAGATCCACGTTAGGATAATGTACTTATGTCTGGGGAAATATGGTCACATGACGAAGCAAGAAACAAAATGTGGTTGCAAAGAGCAGTGTCGAGGCAGAATATAGGGTTATGGCTAACAGAATTTGTGAGATACTATAGCTGAAGAGAATTCTTAAAGAGGTGCGGATGTCGGTGAACATGCCAATGAAGTTGTATTGTGACAACAAAGCTGTCACAAGTATTGCTCAAAATTCAATACGGTCAAACGAAAAAATGACCCTTTTGTCCCATAGGATCGATGAGGGTGTCATTATTGACGACAGTCCATACGAAGCATATCGAGATTGACAGACACTTCATAAAAGAAAACATTGATGGTAGAATTGTTTGCATGCCTTTTATTCTTACCACTCAACAAATAGCCAATATATTCACCAAAGGACTTTTCAGACCTAGTTTTGAGCTCCTTGTAAGCAAGTTGAGTATGATAAATATCTACGCTCCAACTTGAAGGGGGTGCGTCGAATTTCTAAGGAATAAATCTGATTTGATTTCTAGGGAATAAATCAAATCAAATCTGCTGATTTTGTGGCCTTCCTGATTTGGGGGCCTTCCTCTGCCAGTTATTCTGTAATCGTCTCTCTACATTTGACCCCCATTGCTCTCTATTCACTTCTCCTCCTACCAGCATACTGCTGCCCCTCTGTTTCTCTATCCCCCGGTTGCTCCCCTTCGATAGCAACCACCGCTCACTGAGATACCCTCTCTCTCACTTGATTTATCTTTCTCCCCCATCAACAACAAACACTACGTTACCCCATCAGTCAACTACACACTGGCGATGCGCTTTAATTGAGCCAATTCTTTTTTCCCAATTTGATTTATGATGATAGAAGGGGAATAATTTCAAAACTGGGGCATATGCTTGTATACGTAGAATTACAATAGAGCAAAATTATTAAGTAATGAAAGGCTGTTGCCTAGATTACATTTTGGGTTAGAGATACCAACGCTTGTGAAGGTGAGTGAGTAAGAAAGGAAGAGATGAATAAGAGAAGAAAAAATAAATGTTCTACTAGTTTGGCATCCCTCCAGCATGTTGTTTCGGATTTTGGAACAAAAAGAATCTAATAAATGGTTATGAACATGCACCAGCTGCAAAGATGGGATTCTTTTTCTTTTTTTTTTTGAACAATAGAAAATCACATGAGATATACAACTTGAAGAATTATTCGTGTGCAGTATTTGCCTCATACACGTAGCAATATTTAAATAATTTTTTGCAAAATAGAGGAGAAGAGAGCGGGGGGGGGTTCACTGATGTCTTGCGTATAGATAGACTGATAGACTGGGAGTAGGAGAATTGTGATGAAGAAAGGGAAGCCCTTTACCGTGTTCTCACATACTTCAAAACAGAAAGAGTTAGTGAGTTGGTCAGTTGCTTGGTAGTGCTGGTCCTATTTGTATGTTCTATTGACAGATTGTGCCGGTGCTAATGGTAATGACTGAGTGGGTGTTTGGTGGCAACGACATTGAAAGTTTTGCGATGGAAATGGTGGTAGTGATGACGACCATAGTTGTCAAATCGAGAACCAAAATTATCTTTTCTCGAATCGTGAATCGCAAAGATTCGGTTATAATTTCTAAAATACATCAAATATATATATATATAATAGTTAAATATTATAGTGCATTATAAATATGAAAAAGTTTAGTCATAAATCAATAAAGAACTTGTTTTGAATAATGAGCATATAATGTAATAAATCAATAAAAAACTTATTTTAAATAATGAGCATATAGTGTAATAGGTAAGACACTTGCATCTAGGGCAAGAGATGTGGGTCTGAGTTTTATCGTGATCAATGATCTTATATTACATTATTAATTATGTTACAATTTATAACAATTCGCAGACACATTTTTAGATTTGGAGGCATCTAACCCAAAATTAATTGGCAGTGACTGGAGAGAATTCTAAATTATATGAATTAAATTTGAATGGCTTAAAAAAGTGATATGAGATGTCTTAAATCCTCCCCCGCACGTGTCGCTCAATTACATGTAAAGATATAAAAATGAACAAAATGACTGGATCTTAACTCGCGAAACCACCCCACACAACTTTGATACTAATTATACCATGTTGGAATTTATAGCCATCCAATTCAAAGCCAATTACTATTTGGTAGAGAGACATTTAGAATATATAAATAAGGTTGGGTGACTTAAAAAGTGACGTGAGACAAGTTTCTATAATGTAAGATTATAAGTTAGAAGAAACAGCAATCGAAACTTGCTTGTTATTGATTCGATTCCTTAATTTATCGAACCGAATCATATCGAATCATGTGATACGTATCATGAATCATATTACTTTTTCTTTCGCCGATTCACCCCACCGATACGAATCGATTGCTAAATGTATCAAACTGAATTGTACGATACGTATCTTGAATCGTACGATTCTGATAACATAGATGATGACAACAATGGAGAAGGAACCAATGGTCAAAATGGAGGAAGTGTTGGCTAGAGAAAAGAGAGCTGTGGAAGTGATAGGGAGAGTGATGGTGGTGTGCGGGTGTGAGGAAGAACAGTGGGATATGATTATGGTGAGACCATTACTTCAGACTACGGAAAATAAGTAAATATAATTAAACCGTTAACTGTTGTTGACCGACAAGTGACAACTTTAATAGGGGATGGCAGAATGATTTCAGAAATCACGAGGAAGGTTCATGTGATGGTCAAAAACATTAAGGGAGGTCTGTGTGACTTGTCCTTAATTGCCTTCTCTCCCTTAAAGTGGTACAAATAGTACTTCGATTTTGGGAAGACTATACAATGAAATAAGGTGTGAGACTTGAGAATTTAGAACAAGGCATGCAATACTTGAATAAGGTAATTTAAGAAATTAAAAAAGTTCTGCTTTATACCTTAAGAAATAAAACGGGTAAATTACTCTGACGTCTCCAAAGATTTGTGAAAAATATAAAATCCCCTATTCTTGAAGTTACACTAACCTCCTATCGGAGTCGATAACAAAACACTCAATTCCTAAAATAAATTTACCTTACTATTCTCATTGCTTCATCACCCACTCCTCCATCCTTCCTATTCTCTCCCTTCGGCCACTACCACTTTTTCCCTCCTTCCCACCCACTAGAATCCACTAACATACAACGGAACCACTAGAACCCACTAACCCACCTCGCCCTCCCTCGGGAAACTGAACCACCTCCCCTCTCCCCCTGTTACCATCAAACCATCACTGTTGCTTCCTCTCTCCTCCAACCCAAACACACTCCCGTACAACACCCCTACCACCTCCTCTCTCCCTTGCACCCAAACGGGCCTAACCCACTCCCACCCAAGACCTCATTTCTCCTTGCACAACCATTACGACCACCATCAATGCCACAAGTTTATCTGACCTAATTTCATCACCATCACCACCCTTTTCTCTCTCCCTCAATCCTCATTCCTCCTTGTCTCTAATTATTAAATAGGCACACCGACTTGATATGGAATAAATATATCCTATGATTCCTGCCACTGCTACTGCCACTACCACTGCCACCCCCACTAGCACTACTACAAGGTCGTAGTGCAACACCTTCAACACTTTTTCAGCTGAATACATCTCACCCTCACTCTCTTCCTTTATACCTCATGTTACCCACATCAATCGACCCCCCAATCAATGGTAATGACCACTACTCAACCCTTGATAATCTTGGATTTGTTGTTTAGTTGGCTCAACATCTTCATATGTTTGTGTTCTTCACACCTAATGCATCTTTTTCTCTCCCAATTTCTCTCTGTACGTTTCTATTCAAATTTTGATCCATTTGTGATCTCTTATCTCTTTCTTATTTAAAATTTACTGGCGTATATTTACACTCAGTTCTATGCAAGGGAATTGCGATTTATTTGCAATTGTATTATGGTGGTGTTAGGAATTGCTGAAACTAATAACTTATAGATTATTGCTTATAGTAAAAGTTGTGAGTATTTGAAAAAGATTGTAGTTTGTAACTGAAATAGAAAAAAAAATAGTTATAATTTGTAGCAGAAGTTGTGGGTGTTTGGAATAAATTATAGCTTATAGCAAAAATTAGTAGCAGGAAACTAAAAATTAGTAGCACTAGCTTTTCCAAACACCCCCTATGTTAACTTGACAAGTTCATGAGGGCCATGGTTGTGGTAAGCTTGACAAGTATGTGGGGGTCACCGGCACTGGCAGCAGTAGTGGGGGGAAGGTGGGTGCCATGAGATTGGAAGGACAGGTTAGGTGGTGGCGGTAATGGGAGGTGGTTGTGGTGGTTTGTTAATGGTTCAGTTAACTTGTACAAAATAAATTAAATTCAACAAGTGAACTTACTGTGATGGAGGAAAATGAGGCAAATGATGGAGAGGGCTAGGAAGTTAAAAAAGTAATATATAGTAGTCAAACTAGTACAATACTCAATACATATCGCACAATACGTATCAATTCAGCAGCATTTTGTGATTGTAGCGTCCAAGTGTATCAGCATGCAAAGAAATCAATCGATATAAGGTTGTATTGTGTGGCACAAAAGGAATCATAAGAAAAAAACGAATTACGATACTTGCAGAACCAGTCTACAAACAAAAATGGAAGTGTCCCTATGGACCTGAATGGTTTTACTTTAGTTTTAAAATCCAAAAAATGGATTTGCAAACCCTAAAATGGGTCGACATGGGTCCAATAACTCCATTGTTTTTATATTTTTTCTTAGTGATTCACTGGTTTCAATGGCTACTATATGTTATCGGAAGGAGATCGACAGTTGTTTTGATGGAATTTGGTGTTCGGTATTTGTTTATTCTTTGACCCGAAAATAGACCCGTTTTCGTTACAGAACTGGAGTTTTTAAAAAAAATAAAAATAAATCATTATTTCTAATGTAGATGTGAAGCCTGGTTATGCTAGTAAAAATCTTAGGCCCTTCATGGATTTTTTACTTATAAAGCTGCCAACAGATATATTTCCTGTTATTCTTTTTGCTTATAGTCCCTGTTGAAGCTTCGGCACCCCCACCTTACAGTGGTCCTCCACAATTTCTTCGTTTATTTTCTTCTTTGCTTCGTCTTAGTGGTTCAAGATAAAAATAGAAATAATCCCACATGGGACCATTACACCCATATTTTTGAAAAGCAAAAATGAAAGGTTGAAGTAAAATGTAATTATTTTTCTAATGAGTATATTTTTGAGTTATTCGAATGAAGCTTCACTTAGCCCAAACTCAAACCACGTCGAAAAGTTTTGTATGAAGTTCGGTTATATCTTAGAAGATTTTGAATGAATTGAAAAGAAAATGGTGATGATGTTTATAATTGTGAGTAAGTAGAAAGTTTCGAAGAACATCATAATTAAAAGAAGAGAACCGCGTATACTTTCTTATACACATATTGTACCATTTCATTTAGGTAAAAGTCCATCGTTTCATAAGATGATGAACCCCATTACTCATTATGGGAAGAGATTAAAGCTTCCATCATGACGTTAGGGTCACTCACTTTGGGGGAAAAAAAATATTGACTACATTCATGCAACTTTCGATAAATATAAACTGGAATGGAAGAACAATGGATGCACTTTATTCAAGTACATCCATTCTTGAATGAAGCGTCGATATCTTTCCAAGTTAGAGGCAACAGTGCCTTTCCAAGGGGAGTTGACTCACCCTTCTCAAGAGTACTCTATCTAGTCATTCAATATATTTTTTCTCTACATTTTGTTCCTATGTCAGTGGTCGGAAGGCTGGAAAAGATTTTAGAGGGATTTCCTTTGGAGCGAGGCTAGAGAGAGCACCAAGCTTCCCCTGGTGAAGCGGAGTAAGGTGTGTTCCTAGTTGAAGGAAGGAGGCCTCCGCATTAGGAGACTGGTCTATCCTTCAACGGGCTTCTTTAAGAGAAATGCTGTTGAGGTTTGCAAGAGAAAGTGACCATTTTGGAGTAGGGGTTTCAGTGTAAGTATGACTGTTAGGAGTGATTGGAGCATTCCTTATGTGACTGTCTCTCATGAAAGAACATTATGGAAAGGCATCAACAACGAATGGGATAAGTTTTCGAAACATATCCTTTTTAAAGTTGATTGTGGAACGCGGGTCAAAGCGTGTCAGTAGTAGATCATGCACAGTAGGATTCAAGTACCTATTTCTGGGATATACTGGGACATTGGTTTGACAAGGGAGGCACGAGATTAAGAGATGGATCAGTTACTAGCTTTTCACGGCCAGTTTTGTGTTAGAGGGATGGGTGGCGACCCAGATGTGATTACGTGAACGGAAGATCATAACAGGAGGTTAACTGTGAACACAACTGTTTGGCGGGGTGCGGGGGGGTCTTTTTTCCGAGGAGGTATGTGGGAAAGGTTAAAGCTTCTCCTAAAGTAGCATTTTTTGGGTGGTCAGTTATGCATGAGTATCTATACCATTGACAATCTCATTCGAAGTGCTTTTGTTTTGGTTAACTGATGTTGCCTTTGCAGGAAGGACGGTGCGTCAGTAGCTCACTCCTTACTCATTGTGATTTTGCTAGGGAGTTGTGGGGGGTTTGTATTGAATATTTTTGGTTTATTCTGGATTTTTGAGGAGTGGGAGGGGTCTTGTTTGGTTGGAAGAGGGAAGGTGTTAGAAGTGGGAGGAAGACCTAGCTAACGGTACCCATTTGCTTGATGTGGTTGTTATGGTGGGGTTGTAATAGGAGATTGTTTGATAGAGTGAAACTACTTTGTTTAGATTAAAGGGAGTCATTCTGACCAATTTGTATAGTTGGCTTTCTTAAAGGGGCTTTCCTTCTATTGAGGACTAAATTGCTTTTAATATAACATCTTGTTTATCTACCAAAAAAAAAGGATGTACTTTGATGTCAAATGAATGGAATGATGGGAGAGGAGATCTATTATACTCTTTCTTGTAAATAGTACTATGGGAATTGTTTTTCTTAAAATCCGTAAAAATCTCTTCGTGTAAAAAATGCTGAGAAATTTGTTCAGATTGCTTGATTCTTTCATGGGTGATACTGGAAAAGAGAATGTGGTGCAAGTGGTCACATATAATGCCTCTGTTTATGTTTTCGCTGATCATAAGCTTATGGGAAAGAGAATTTTTTTTTTTTGGTCACCAAGTGTAGCTCATTGTATAGATTTGATGTTAAGTGACATAGGAGACTTGCCATTGCACAAGAAGACGATAAGCAAAGCAAGGAGAATGGATCACCGGAAAAGAAGATCCATGCCTACCCAAAGATAATTCATGGATGCATTCACAAATGTTTACAAATTAATAGAAAGGAGTGTAGTTATAAAAAATAAATAAAGCGATGTTTAAGCTTTTTGATTTTTTAACAAAAATATTGTATTACATTATATGTTTTTCCAAATAAAATTTTTAGCAATGTTATTTGTTATAATACATGTCCAAGAAACATAAATGCTATGGGGGAAAAAAAAGGCAAGATGAAAGCAGTTGAAGAAGATGAAGAGATCGAAACAATTGAATTGATGATGAAGAGAAAGATAATCCCAATGATGATGTGATGTAGGAAGAATGTGATGATGATATGGATATCAACCTTGGAATGGTGATGAATGAAGGATTAACACTTTTATTTAAACAAATTAGGTTTTTTCTGCTATGCTTCATTTAGTTAAAAACTAGGAGTTTTTGTCCCTATATTTGAAGTAGGTGCTTATGCTTGCCTTCTTCTGTTGGGATGTTTCATATTGAACGTTTGAGCTACCTTTGATGAAGTAGGCAATATATTTTTGCTTCATTTTAACATTTAATTTTATATGTATTTTATATTTTGCCTTTTTTAGGAGATAAAAAAAAAACTTACAATACACGATACACAATACCAAAAAAAGAGTGATTTACGATTCGGCACACGAGTTGACAACTACGAGTAATTTCCAAATTTTACTTGATGACATCAGCACTAATCGCTAGTTTGACTAATGAAGGGAGTAATCTATAATGAGAGTATAAATCTTAGAGAGGGGAATGCCATTTTCAAAACCCCAAGGACTCGTTTGTTTTGCCAGACAAGGGGGGATTGGACTAAGAACATATGAACCCCACGAAATCAAAGTTTGTCTGCTCATACTAGCAATCCCTGAAAACAAATCAGTTTAACCGGTCCTAATGTATTAGTCATAAAATGCAGCACATTGCACGTATTAAAAGTTTTAAACAAGCATTTAACAAATCTGAAAAAACTCAGCCAGCAAAAAATGGCATATCTTAAATTAAGACCAGCAATACCAAATAGTGTGATAGTGTCTTATCACCCTTAACCGTTATTCAAACACTTCTATTTTTTAAAAACTGAACAATAAAAATTAAAGAGAATTAAACATGAAAAGGAAAATATGCAATATTTTAATTAGGTAACCCAAAAAAAGAATAAATATATATTTTTGTACCTTATTGCAGAATTATGAATTCTAGGGACCTTGGTGTGATGTTTCTTCACTCCTTTAACCACATCACTGTTTTGTTGGAGACTTGCTGCAGACAAAAGTGAAAATCAAAATCTATTAGTGGCTAGATAGGAGAGCTTCTGCAAAACAAACTTAAATGCACATTACACACCCAATATGTCAAAAGCACTGGAAAATACATGAAACTATTGGCATCGGTATCACCTTTCCAAACCAGGAAAGATTCCTCATTGACAGACGAACCGGCAACATTCTTTATCACATCATCTATTACACTGAGTGGCGCGGTCTTAAGTTCTTGGATTACACTATAAATTGGCTTCCCATTCTCCAAGTATATGTGATTATTTGGGTGTCTAGTTTTGCCACCGGCATGCAGCTCAAACTCATAAGCACTGAGAATCTGCTCATACGATTCAATAATATATTAACCCAACCAAAGTGCAAAAACAGCCAAATGATCATAACAAACACAGAGAGAAACAAATTTGTACTTTGGAGAAATTGCACAATGAACAACCACACAAATATCCACAGCCTTTTATGACTCCAGGAAGCTCTCTCTGACAATCATATGAAACAGAGTAAGAATCCTACACATTCAAAACATTTTGAAAAGTCACCAAAACATAATCAAAACTACAAGATACCTCGCGTGAGGTTGAAACATACTTCACTCGAGCTCCTTCTAAGATCCCAGTTGATAGAAGTTTTTTAACATTTGTAGGGTAGTTATCCGGAAGAACCTTCTTGGACATTTTCAATTCCATATTAGGATAATATAAATGTGCATCGCTGCTCTCGTGGAACAAGTTACCATGTGAACCCATTTCGGAACTCATATCAACCACCGGCAAAGGGTTCCACACTGGAACTTTGTGAAAGCCATCGCTAGTCACAGGCTGTACATTTGATGCAGACAACTTGTTATCATAGTCCTCCTTGCGCTTGCTGAATTTGAAGGTAATTTTTCTGATACCAGTGGAGCTGGAGTGTTTTGGAATCTCAAGCACAAAATGAGGGGTAGAAACTGCTCCAGATGTATCATTTTTAATTTGCTCGTCTTCGTTCGGGCTCTCCTCGGTACTTGAATTCCCAGAACAAGCAGACGAGATTTCACCAGAACCAACTTGGTTATTACTCACCAAATCAGCAGGTTGGCTACTGATAGTCTGAAAGCTACAAGCAATGTCTCTCGGAGACAAAATCGGGTTCGAAACTTCTGAACATATGTCGTCATTTGAAACTTCCTTAACCTGCTTCCTAGCACAATTCTCCAATTCAGCATCATGTAAAACTTCCTTCGCCTGCTTCTTAGTGCAAGGCTCCGCCTCAGAATCGTGCCCTAGCCCTTCGTGGTCGCGCTTTGATTCAATTCTAGGGGAATTCTCATTATTTATTCCTCCATCATTTAAGACAGCCACACAGGCTTCACCTTCTCCCATCGAGTAAACTCCACCACGGCATTCAAAGTGTAAAATCGAGTAAGAAACAAAAAACCTAATCCAATTATGATTGAATCCTGATGGAATTATCACTTCAACTTCCCTCAAGTGACTGTGATTTTGAATTCAAATCTAAAAAACGGACGCTGTCTGTGTACTTCAAACCAAAAAACCCTAAACCAGCAACATATAAGCAAAAACCCAAATCCAATTATGATTGAAATTGCCCCAATCCTGATCGAATTATCATTTGAACTTCCCTCAAGTGACTGTGATTTTGAATTCAAATCTAAAAAACCGACACTGTCTTTGTAATTCAAACCAAATAACCCTAGACCAGCAACAAACCAATTATGAATTGAAATTGCCCCAA
The DNA here is from genome assembly GCA_034768845.1 of Heliamphora exappendiculata. Taxonomy (NCBI): domain Eukaryota; kingdom Viridiplantae; phylum Streptophyta; class Magnoliopsida; order Ericales; family Sarraceniaceae; genus Heliamphora; species Heliamphora exappendiculata. The sequence continues at coordinate 8,349,457 of JAOTRH010000002.1, forward strand.
TCCTGACCGAATTATCACTTGAACTTCCCTCAACTGACTGTGATCTTGAATTCAAATCTAAAAAACCGACACTCCGTGTAATTCAAACCAAATAACCCTAAACCAGTAACAAATCAACTAATTCAACGAGAGAGAAAATAAAAAAGTTACAAAAACAAAACAATAAAACTATCCAAACTCATTAACAACCGCCTGAGCCTTCAAAATTCGAGATGATGAAGATAAAGCTTCGGAACTTCATTCAATCTGCCTTATGGCCAAATCTCCACAAAATTAAAACGAAAAGAAAGATAAAACATACGAATCATGAACGATTCTTCGAGATCCGATTCAGAGCGAACTTAAATTGGAACAGATCGGCATTCACAGAGACCCCCAACAATATACACTTGGACTGAGATCCAATTGAGGTTGGGATTATACGAGAAGAGGAAAAAAAACAAACGCGGAGAGCGGCAACAAACCAAACTGAAATTTTGGGTTCCAGGCCGAGTTTTTCGAGACGGAGGAGATGAATGGGGGGAAAAGGAAGCGACGAGATTTGGAAGAAACCGGAAGTGGATAAAAATAGATGGGGCCGGATTTGATTGCACCTTCCGCTGAAAGCTTTCTAATGATGACGTGTCGTCATGAACACGTGGCGACTTGTACTTTCGTATTTCGGCCTCGTTTGACGATTGATTTTAACCAAAATTTAGGGTTCGTTTAATAATTTGATTTTAAATTAATTTTTTAATTTTAAAACATTTCAAATTAAAAAGTTTATTCGGCTAAAAATACATTACTTTTAAGCTCATAAAAAATTAAGATATGTTTAATGTAAATTTTTTAAAACATCTTTCAACCCTAAACAAAATATTCTCGTTTTATTTAACCCCGAGCTATATAATTTCGGTGCAAAATGTTTGGCTTTTTTTCTTCTTGACACTCCCTCCCACGGTGAAGGTTACAATAGGCAACGATCACAATCGACGACACTTTCTCTCACACCGACAGCTATTCGATGACGACCACAACCGGTAAAAGATTAATATTCTTATGAAAAAAGTTAACAACTTTTATGGAAGATCAAAACTACTAAATTAAAATTAAAATATGTCACAAATAATCAAAACTAATAATATATTTTTATATACAACAAGTATTCTTATACATTTTGAATTATCAAAAATATTTATATAAATTAACTGAGTTGTTGAATAGGCATACACTTGGGTATGATTGTTAAGTTGAAATTTGTTTAATTTTATATACAAAAAAATAAAATTAAAAATTATTATGAGAAAAAAAAAACCTAAAAGTAAATAGACTAAAAGTTAAAAATTAAAAAACAAAAAATTTTAATTTTTTGAGTTTTAAACCAAAAGCCAAAAGATTGGCTTTAAGTCAATAGCTAAACGAACACTTATTGTCTTTTTGTTTTGAGTTAAAATAAATTTTTTAAAATAGAATTAGAGAACGAATGAATTAAAAAGATTGTTAGAATCACCGTCTTCTAAAGAACTAGAGAACGAATGAATTAAAATATTATTTGACTTTTAATTGTTTTTTTTTGCCTTTTTCTTATTAACTTAAAATATATTTTATATATTTTTTAAAAATATCATCACTTTTATTATACACATTTTTTTTTATAAAAAGTCATTATTTTTTAAATCTACTAGTTGAATCTATTAAACAATACATATATTGAATATGAAATTATATAAAAATAAATAAAAAAATTATAAAAACTTTCTTCTAAGTTAAATTTTTTTGCCTTTTTGTCTTTTTATCTTTTAATATAAAATAATTTTAAGTCAAAGTCGTTTGGCTTTAAGTCTATCCTACGATTAATCAAACGAATTTTTTATTTATCTAACTTTAAGTGATTTTAAGCGAAACAAAGCATCACTTATGGCTCATTTGATATCTGGATAGAATTGGATATGATATAATGAATAAATAATATTGTTGATCCATATGTTTTTTTTAATATTATTGAATTATGAAATAAATTATATGTACAGTGAGAAATTTAGTTCACATTTAGTTAGAGTAAGAAAAAGAATGTGATAAAAGTTATATAATTATTTTTTATCGTTAAATTAGGAGAGAATATAATAGAACTTGACACTAATAATACTAAGAAAGCCTGATATTATTAACACTATGAATGATGGATTAATAATCTCCTATCCACATGGCCGGCCTTAAAAAAATTTGGGACTCAAAGTGAGTTTGAGATATGGAACCCCAATAAATTTTAAGATTAATTTCAAAATTAATTATAAAAATTTAAGTAGACTAAAAATGTTTGTAGTCCTATTTCAATAAAATTAAATTTATGAAAAAAAATTAAATATAACATAGTAGCACTTATATATCAAGTTTTTGGCTTATGTATTATAAGCTTTTTAGCAATAGAATATTTTTCTTATTTAATATTTTGTGTTTGACTTAGTTTATTTTTTTAAGTTGCAATAATTTCAAGGTTATTCTAAGTTATCATGAATTTTAATTATTTAAAATGTTAAATAATACGAATAATAGAATATAAAAAATTAAAAGTTACGATCAAAATATATTTAAATCATAATTTTTAAATTCTAAAGTGCTAACATTAGAATAGAAAAACTTGAAATTGATATCAAAGACATACAAATTATAATAACTACAACATGTGATTTATCCAAGATCATCAATATGATTTTTAAAAAAATATATTTATATTAAATTCAAATCTAAATGGAGCTCTTAATTTTAACAAAAATCAAGAGCCCAATGCAACTACTTTGCTCGCCTACCCAGGACCAGCTTTGTTTATTCATCGGACAAATAGTCTCAATTTTGCAATAAAAAGTGATATTACTTATCCTAAAAACTAAAAATCAAAAATAGTGAGTCAAATTTTTTAATTCAATCCGATCACTCATTGGTCCCCCAATCCAAACTTGCCATAAAATTTCTTACCAGAGAACTCCATCTCACTTTTATCTCCTATTGTATATTTTCTCATTGTTTTATACTATGCAAGACAAAAGGTGTTAGCATTTGTATGGAGTTTTGCAATAAACACAATTAAATTACTACAATTAAACTCATTAAAATTTTGTAAAGGAATAAACATAATTTATTTATATAGTCATTAATGGTATTGAATAGGTTAATAATAAAATTATGATGATTAATATAATGAATAGGCTACTAATAATGACCTATTTAAATTTGTAACAGATAAACACAATTAAAGGAATAAAACTTATTTTAAATTCGATTAATTTATAATAATAAATAATTCAACTAATATTTTTTATTAAAAATCTCCAATACTCTCCCACTTTTAATAAAAAAAATAAAATATATTTTATAATTTAATTTGAAAGTCAAATTTTTTTTTTTTTATTTAAAAATATAAGCATGTAAAAATTCAAACCACTATAATACTGTGTAACATATGCAAATATTTTTCAGACTTGAATCGCACTTAGTGTGAACAGTCTCTTTTTGAATAATCGTAGTGAACTAACTAAATTATTTAAGTTTGAGTTCAACATGTTACACATTATTGATATTGAACATCGGTTCATGAGTTAGTGTTATTAATTGTCGTGTACTATATCTTGAATATCATTAGAGTTTTTAAAAAATAGCTCAAGTCCATGGAAGCGATACCAGGACAACTCTTATTTAGGTAATTCCTCTAAGAGTTCACTGATGGATTATACTTTACAAAAGAGTATTCATCTCAAACTCACTAAGAGCTATACACATCTTAAATGGTTACTTTTTAACAAAATTATTGTGGTGATGAGTAAAAGAGATTTTTTTGTCTCATTTTAAAAAAAAATGTGTTATAAATAAATTATGCAGTATAAATTATTTATCCATTGAACCTCCATTGCGAGATCTCCTATTATATAAGTTGAGTTACCTTATTAGGTGACTTCATATTGGGCTTAAGTTCATCTTCTTAACAAATAAGAATTGTCTCAGTGCTAATTCAGAGACAATATCATCTTGGGTACATAGAATGGCTCTGTTTGGGTGGATCTTACTTATTTATTTATTGATTTATTTACTTATTAGCAAATAAGTTAAATCCTATTTAAGTAAGTTTGTTTAGGTGATTTGTGGCTTATTTACTTTTGTGCTTATAAGCCAGTTATCCAAACGAGCTTATTTGCTTATTTGGCTTATAAGTCAGTTTATTTGCTTATTTGGCTACCCAAACGAGCTTATTTACTTATTTTCTTATTTTTAGTTTATTTGATTATCCAAACAACGTAATTTATTTTTTGACTTGTAAGTTAATAAATAAATAAGTAAAATCATGCAAACGGAGCCAATATCTTAGTATTATATATATATATTATGGTCAGTAATAAATATCCATCTCATGGAACATCAAGTATAATATCTTTTCTTTTAATATGGCACGCTACGTTTTTCGAGGTGTTTTCCTTTTTTTTTTTCAAGAACCCATGAATTATTTACTCATAGAATCAATCAAGTAAACATGGTCTTTCTTTTTTTCTATTGTACCTAGGCTATATGTATTTTTGATTTATCATGTAAATTTGATCCAACTTACTTAATGGAGAGAACAAAAAATCTGAGAATAAAATCAAGGTGATATTAAGGCTTTGTTTGGCAAGGGGCTTAAAGCCATACTTTTTGCCTTTTGGCTTAAATTCAAAAAAGTTATAAAGTTTGGTTTGGGAATCCAAAAGTTTTTAGTCTTTTTTTATACATAAAATAGTTTTATATATTTTTATAAATATCATATTTTTTTGTTGTATACATCTGTTTTTGAAGATATATATTTTTAAAATTTATTTATTAAAATTTATCAAACAAGATTTATATTAAATACAAAATTATGTAAAAATAAATTTTAAAAATTATAATAATTTTAAGCCAAATTTTTTATTTTTTGGCTTAAAATAATCTCTACGATTCACCGAATGAATTTTTTATTTATTTGGCTAACTTAAAGCGGCTTGAAGCACAAAGCTTGATTTAAAACTAAGTTGCCAAACAATATCTAAATCTAAGTATCACAAATATCAAGCCGCTATATTCGAACTGTCAAATAAATTGTATTCAGTCGGCGATCATTATATTGATTAACTCAAATAAATTTGATTCGATTCATTTAACCAAGACAACATAAATTGAAGATAAAATTGAACCATTGTACATATTAGATCCAAACCTTTCTTATTTTGTGCCAGCAACCTTACTATTAGAATCAAAAATGTTTTCGTGACCAACAGTTTGTTGCTAGGAACTACACTCCGTGGCCAATAACCTTATTGACCTACTAGAAATTGTTTTTCTCATGGGGCCAGTAGTCTTATTAGTCTACTAAGAACCTTTTTTTATTTATCCTGAGTGACTATTTTCTTTTATATGGCTAGTTGTCTTTTGCTACTAGGAGTCCTTTTCTTTTTATGATAAAAGTCAATAGTCTTTTTATTACTAAGAGTCATTATAATTAAATAAACATGCATCGCCTCGCAAGAAGAAAAAAAACAAGACTAGAAGCCACCATAATTTCATAAACATCTATCGTGGAAAAAATAATAATAATGAAATTATAAAATTATTATGCTTGTAGAAAAACGTAGGCACAATCCAAGTTAGCTCGGTTGACTTACTTAGATGTTTTCGAACACTTTTGGAGAACCGAACTTGTTAGAGTTGCTCGTACTACTCCCGAACTCTTGCAAAACAAGAACACCGTTAATGCATTCCAGCAAAATTTAATCGGGAAGCACTTCGACGTTAAAGTTAGATTTCTCTCTCAAGATATTTGTAAATAAGAATTGAGTTCAGAATTGCGTACCTCTACGCTTTAGGGTGCTTGCTTTTTTATAGTGGCTAAACCTAAGTATCTGAGTCCTTTTGTGACTCTGATGTTATCTCTCAAAGTGATGAGATTTTTTCTCATCCTAGAGCAGCCCTGATTGTCTTAGGATTTTTTTTTTTTTTTTTTCATTTTCTAAACTAATTGTTGTGGGACAAGGGCATTTGAGCGATTATCTCGCCTAATACTCTTTTCTAACTTATATATCTCCTTTAAGGGGATTATTTAGTGTGAGCTGTCCCTCTAAAACAATTGCCTTGTTAAAACTTGGTTTTTTTGGTTGTGCCAAACTTGTTAATGAGTTATCACTGAATTTTAAGCCCAATCATTTATCCTCCTTTAATTATAAAATAATATTTTACCCACAAGTTTAATGACTATGAAAGAGCATATTTATGATCAGAAAATAATCTGGACAAAATGGATGAGAACCAGCCACTCTTGATCTTTAAAACTTGGAACCCCGTGATTGAACACATTTAATCTCTTTTATTCTCTAAGGATATACACTTAAAGCAACATTGAACACCTTTGTAAAATTTCAAAATTATGAGGGGATTCCAACAACAATTGATATTTAGGCTCCGTTCATAAAATATTTTACTTATTTTTTATTGTTCGATTAACAAAAAAGTAAGTAAAAAAAATATTTGAAGTAAAATATTTTAGATCATAAGATGAAATTGTTTTTCTTCAAATAAAACCCTTCTAAGATTTTTAAATTTTTTATGTTGATTTCTAAAATAATGACACATAAACCAATGAAGATGGTGACAACTGCTTAGTATAATTTTTTAAGGCATTATTATGTAATTTTTTTCATCTTTAGTAAAAAAATTTTACGTTAGTGATCGGTACATAAAAGTACTATTCAAAATTTGCAATTTACATTAGCAAATCCTTAATTTTATGTCAAATAGCGTTAGCATCAGAATAGACAAGAAGATAGAGAAATTGACTAAAATGGGCTAGAACGTGGAGAAAAGCACAAAAGGCATTCTGGACATTTTCGTCCCGACGAGTGTTCGGATGAGTATCCGGATGAATTGTGGGAATTTAGTATGTGAGAATGTTAACCCTAAGGCGCAGCAAACACTACAAATAGGTAGCTTAGGGCAAAAAAAGTGAATAAGTCATTTTAGGAGTTAGAGGAGGCACATATGACTACGGCTAAGGTTTGGAAAACAATAAGAAGGCGAGGATGGAGGCCAAAAATCAACTTTTTTTTAACTTTTCATGGATTGTAGCCGCAACATGAGCGGCTAGGTTCTTCATCTTAGGGTTTAATGAAACTCTATTCCAGTATTTAGATTTTAGTTAGAATTTCTAATTTTTTCAATATCAGATTTAACTTCGTTGTATGATTTTATAGACGTTAACTTTTAATCAACGGTCATTATTATTTTATTCAAGTTTCCTATTTTACTTTATGCGATTGTGATTGCGTGATCATGCAAATCGTGTTTTAATCAAAACGTGAAATATATTATCCTGTGATAGGATAGATCGTGTCAGGTTTTATATGGATAACTCATGCCAATCTACATACGTTATGTCAGATTTGATCAAACATATTATTTATTGATCATTTGAGTCAGGCTTGTAGTCAGGACGCAGTTAAGTTGAACTATCAAAAGTAAATGAATCTTAACGAGTTAAAACTACTTGGTTAGGATGAATTTAAAACTCTAGGATTTTCTTTCCTCATATAATCAAACTTTTAAATTAAGTTTTATTTATTTATTGTCAATAGTTAATTAAAAACACAACCAACCTTTTGATTAAAGAATATGATCCATATTTTAATTATAAAAAATTGTGATTGAGTGACTATCATAGCCAACCCTTGGAGTAAGCTAACAAGGCAATCGCTTTGGTCCGTTAAATTTTAGCTAAAAAATAGGATCCCAACTTATGTATACTTTTTATGTTAAAAAAATTATTAAGTATTAAATCAAATGACAAGTTTCAATTATTTTAATTTTAATTTTATCAAAACTCACTTAGATCATGCCCTTAATACCAAACATAAGAAGAAAATTATGTTAGCTATTGATGGGTCCTAATAGCTGATTCTAATTTTACCAAACTTATGTTTAGCGCTTACTATTAATTTGAAAAAAAATTATTTTTATTAGACTCCAAAATAATAGATAGTTATTTTCTATATACACAAATTATTTATAAAATATTAGTGCTCGTACTAGTTTAGTTGTTTATGAACAAAAATTAAAATATTTCAAAATTAAAACTAATTAAATATTTTTTTAGTAAATTGTGTCAAGCGAAATAGGTCCCGTTTGGATAAATGAATTATTGGGTCATTTGGCTGAAAAGCAGTCAAATAAGCAATTTCGTTTGGTTTGCCAAATAAACAAGATTTAAGCCAATAAGAAAATAAGTCAATAAACCAAATAAGTCTAAAAAAGTCAAAAATAAGCTAAAATAAACAAATAAGTATGTGTCATTTCAAACGATGCAAATAAGCAAATAAGTTAATTGAGCCAAACAAAGTTGTTTATTCATGTTATTGCTTATTTTTTAATAAATAAATAAGCAAATAAACAAGTTACCCCAATGGGGCCATAGGATATGGTAAATAAAATTAATTATGAAAGCTAAATTATTAATTTGGAAACTAAAAATTCAAGAATGATAATGTTTGAATGGTCCTTTATTGCAACAAGTTTAACTTTTTATCTGTTATTTTATTATTACGTATTAGGTTACATTAAAATTTGAAGCAACAAGACTATATTTTATCCTTTTCAATTATTTTGTTATAATTTTTTTTTTAACGTCAATTTTTAAAAAATATTTATATTAATCGTACAAAATCTCAAATTTGCTTTAAATCCCAAAAAAATATAAAATCGGCCGTAATAACAGTTGGTGGGTTGATTAGAGAAAATAGTGGCAGATAACAACGAGTGCGGTAGAAAAGGAAATAAAAAATTTATATTATAAATGAGGTAAAACTTGATAATGACATCTATGTGTCAATATAAGAATTAGCATTCCTCTTTTTTTTTTTTCAATTAATTGTTAGATTAAGGATTTATTTTTTTCTTTTTAAAATTATTTTATTTCAAACCTACTCTTGCATCTCTCTAATCCCCCTCCTTTTTCCCTATCTCCGGCCCTCAATGCTTCTCCCTTCCTCTCCTTCTTATCCTTACCTTCTGTACAAAACTTTATTTTAATACAATACACTTTATCAAAAATAAAATTAATTTTATAGATTTATTTACAAGCATAGTGTCTGAGAAATATAATTGATTTTGTATGATTTTTTAGTTATATATATATATTATTGCATTTATTTAGAATTAACAGTGATCTTAATAAAAAAAATATTAGTGAGTTTACCATGAAACTATAGAATTTTTTTTACTATGTTGTTACTTTTAATAATTAAAAAGATTATTCATAACATAAAATTAATTTTATATTAAAATTATGTTCAACTTTAGCAAAAAAAAAATTACATAAATCATTCCTCCTTTTAACAATTTATAGTTTTAAAAAAAATATAATTTCTTTCTTTAATAAATTGTTTGGCCCACAGTTAATATAGTTTGGTTTCCACAAAATGCTTTGGGAGAGTTGTTAAAAATTTATATCCTTTTATTTTTGAATCAATATTTTTTTATTTTCTTTTTGGTAATTAGTATAAAAATTATTGGGGAATCAATATTTTTATTATTGAATCAATATAAATTTTCTATAATATACATATTAAAAAATCTTAAGAATATTCTTCCTTTTTGAATCAATAAAAATTTATATTGATGTTGGTAGGGTAGTAATTTTGATTAAAATGGAATTGCATTGAGAATGCTTAAAAGGTAATTAATTAAATTTATATTGAAAATATTATTGTTGGAATCTGTGAATTTCATTGGTTATTGAAATCTAGATTTCACTAGTTAGATCAATTACAATTGGATTGGCCATTCAATTGCAATTGAAGTCTGGAAACCAACAGTCATGAGTGGCTATTGATTTTCAGGGGATAACCCTCCAAATGGAAAATGCATGTATCATGAATCTCTCAGAGGAAGAGGAAGAGGAAGGGGCAGGCTCCCGGAAGGAGAAGAGACAGAGCCAGGT
>JAOTRH010000002.1:8368798-8393032 GCA_034768845.1 Heliamphora exappendiculata
TTCATTTAGGAAATAATAAATATTATCCACATTAAAGAATATTTATTTATAGGAAATGAAATATTAAAATCATCAAATTAATTAATGAAGCATTTGTGCTAACAGAACTGACCACATTGAGATAATTATTATACTAACGATATAAAATAATTCACACTTCATTATTATTATAAGTGCTTATACTCTTAATGCCGAAATAATTATTAAACTCGTATATTTAATATTTGTTATTATAATTCATTAAAGTGTGAGATTTTTTACGAGTCAATAAGTCCAGTGAGTTGGATCACGATATTACGTATATGGTGAATATTAATTATTGACGAAATCTGCATCCCGAATAGGGATTAATGATACCTCTTTACGAAAGTTTATAAGTCTTGATTATGTCAAATTCTACAGCTGAATTTTATAATTCGACATATCAAATAAGTTAAGCAAAAGATCTTAAGAAATTATGGAAGAAGTCGATTAAATATAATTTTTAATAATTTAATTTAATTGACGGGTATCTGTAATCTTAACATGAGGAGAATAATAAACATTTAGTAACATGAACTCGAAAGTTGATTTTAGAGAATGAGACAAGGAATACAATTATGATTTTTTAGTGGTATGCATTGTAATTTATATTTTTAGAAAATTAATTCTGGATTAAATTAATATTTTTCTAATTAACCCGAGTCTTATTTATTTTTTAGGTCCCTATCGTGGTTTATATATACGCTATTATAACCTTGATAACCAGTTGATTACATTCATATCATCCTTAGTGTTTCCACACACGTGTGAAAACCAGAGGAAAATAAAGGCAACTAGAGAGGATTTGAAGCACAAAGGATCAAAGCCCATACTTTGTTCGTGTTTTTGGCACTCGAAAATATGGTAGAAGATCTAAGTTGGAGATGAGATCACCAATTTAGTGTTGATCTTAAAGTTTTCAATTTTCAAGTGCTGAAATGAGACCAAGTTAGAGAAATCTTGCATGTATATTCATGTTTTCGCCTTGTTGGGTATATTGATTTTTCGTTCGAAGCCTAGTTTGGAGTTTTCCCATTCGGACGATTTTGCACAGATCAATTTTTTGTTTGTACAGTTTTTTTTCTGTGCTATTGTTGATTCAATTTGTATGCACCATCATCGATTCTTGGAATTTCGATCCTTCAGCAAGTTCGTGGTAAAGACAGATAATGTTACCACTAGTTACTTCTAGTCACAGGAGAAGTTAAATCCCAAACTGGCTAGATGGTAAGACTTCTTAGCAAAATTTGATTATGTCTTAGAGTACAAGCTTGGGAAGCTAAATCATGTAGATGATGGCCTCAGTCCAAAAGCAGAGTTAGCATTAATGGCTAGTAAACCCCAATGGGAGCTCACTAATCTTATAAAAGAAGAATTTCAACATGATCCTTTGCTAAAAGCTTGACTGCTTTAGAAAATGATAGAAAAACAAAGCGCTTTTGGGTAGAGGATCTCCTACTTTAAACCAAAGGAAAACAACTCTACATTCCTAAGCGGGGATACCTACGGAGAACCTGATAAAAGAATGCCATGACACCAAATGGGTTGGTCATCCGGCTTAGAGATGCACACGGGCTTTACTAAAATAGGCTTAGTGCAGGCCAAGGATGAAGGATGATGTGAAAGTCTACGTGAAGACTGGTCTTGTTTGCCAACTAGACAAAGTAGAACAACAAGCCCTTAGAGGATTATTGGAGATACTACCTATCGTTGAAAAACCATGGAAAAGCATCACTATGGACTTTATCTTAGCATTGCCTAAGTTTGAGGGGTACATCTCTATTATGGTGGTAGTCCATAGATTCTCAAAGTATGCAACATTTATAGCATCCCCTACAGATTGGACGGTAAAATAAGCAGCTTAACTATTCATAAAGAGTGTGGTGAAGTACTGGGAGTGCCATGCACGTTTTATCATCAGTGATCATGTAGGAAAAGTATCCTATCAAATTCAATTACCTCAGAGGTTGAAGATTCATCCAGTTTTCCATGTAACCTACTTGAAGCCTTATCATGCAAGCCTGGAGAATCCAAATCGAGGAGAATCATTAAGGGCTTTTACATCAGTAGTAGTTTCCTATGACAAGGATGCATAATACATGATGACAGATCGACCCATATGAAGACGATGAGTTTCTCTTTGCAAGGAGTACTTGGTAAGGAAGATAATTTTTCTCGCCTTGCCCTGCCCCGACCCTATACGCCCCTGCTCCGTTATGTACGTGCTTCAATAACAAGCAGGGTGAGAACGGTATTTGCTCCTCCCGCCCCGCCTCTCCCTACCCCACCTCCGATTACATAAAATAAATATTTTTCAAACATGAATATATATATATATATAATATGTTTTAAAATATAATAAGTCCAAAACATTAAACTATTATATTTATTTATAGTTTTTCTTTTCTATTATTACATTTTATATTTTTAGTTCTATTGATTCATTAACTACTATTTTTTATTTATTCTATAACTTTTATTAATATTACTTTTTTAAATCTTAAAAATTACCTTCGAAATATCCCAGCCTCTACCCTGTTCCCTGCTCTCGATATTTTGTCCTGTCTCCGTCTCGATCAAATAGGGGATGGGGATGGAGATAGGAGAGCTCATCCCCGACTCTGCCCTATCCCATTACCATCCCTAGTACTTGGTGAAATAAAAGGGACTACCAAAAAGTGAGGCTAGCTGGGAGCTAACAAATTCTTTCTGGCAGTTTCAAGTGTAAATACAAAAATTTCAAAAAGAAGATCTCACCAGATTAGATGGGGGAAAGTGTTACAATACGCGGAATATTCTAGAATACCTTGGAAGATGTAATATTCTAGAGGTTTATGAAATGTTCTAGAGAAATCTAGAGAATTCAATACTTATCTAACACTTGTAAATATCTATATTTGTATAGAATTTTCTAGATTACGATTTAGATTATTTTAGTATGGAGGTGAAAAATTTCAAGAGTATGTTTAAACTCTCTTAACCATTAGATTGTAGAAACAAGGTTCGATCCTAGCTAGCAGTTGTGTTTTTGAGTCCTTATATAAGTAGGAGGCCTTATTTGTTCAAGACACTAAGCAAGAGTTGTAATCTTCACTTTCTTTGATCAATCTACTCTATTCTTTAAACACTTGAGTGTTTAGCTTTTCTCTCTTTTTGGAGCTCTTGAAGACATAGGCTTAGTAGTATTACAAATCGGATTGTGAGTCTAAGTACCGCACTATTAGCTTAGAAAATTCAAAGATGTGACAACTAACCGTTGAATATGTTTACCATTAATAGATCACTTCATATGTAAATGATCAAAATATAACAAAAATACTACTTTAAATAGCATACACACACAAGAGTTCACACAACAAGAGGATTTTCTTTTATGAATTGCCAATTATTTTGCATGCTTGTTTTTTTTCTTGTTGATAAATGTTTCATTTTTGAATTTCTCATTGATATCTATCAAATAAGACTAATGTTGATTATGAAAATTTTAGTTTGTTTAGTTGTCTACTTTAAGCTAGCATAACTTATGACTTATCCTCTGTTTGGTGTAACTTTTTTTTGAAAATTTTCTACTTAAAAGTTTTTTAAAAGTCCACTTGTTTAGCCTCTCACCGTAATCAATTAACTTTTTTTTTCCATTTTTTCATATTTACTTTTTTTACAAAAATTCAAAAAACTTACAAAAAAATGCTAAGCCAAACACAAACAGAGAGCTTAAAAAAAAGTTTTTCCTCCTTGTTTGGCATTCTTTACTTTTAGCTTTTTGCTTAGCGACGTTTAGTTTTTTTGTCTTTTTGTTTATTAACCAAAAATATTTTTATTTATTTTTAAAAATATCAAAAACTTTATTATCTACATTAATTTTTTATAATTATATTTTTAAAACTTACTCATTAAGATTTTTTATACAAAATTCACAAGGCTTTTGTAAAACTATAAAATTTGTTAGGATCGTTATCTGTATGAATTACAATAAAATTAAGAGTTAATTTGTAATTAGTTCTATTTTTAAAATTTGTTTAAGAACATATCCTATTATAACTTTTTTAGTGGAATAAGTCATACTTTTTAAAATTAAATGACGTATGAACACTTTTACCATAAAAAATAAGAAATCATTCAAAAATCATATGTACTGCTATACATTGAACTCCTCTACCAATGCTATCATTTCGTGATGATGCTTATTCAACTCTATCTCCCCCTCTGTCTTTCTTTCTACATTTGCAGCACTGTTATTACATTCACAAACTTTTTCTCTCTTTCCCTTCTAAGCCTTTGATTTTCACAATGCATTTACAGCACCATTGTTACCTACATAAGTATTTTTCTCTCTATTTTCTCTCCCAAATTTTTTATTTTCAAAACAGTTCGGTGGTGAATCACTAAGGACGAGAAGTCGCCTTTTCTTCTCAGACGAAACAATGCCCTTTCTTCTCCTACAGAACAATGTAGCCGAAAATTGATTCCAAACAAAACAACATGGCTGAAAAATGAAAGACGACGTCATCGACCACCAAATCTAGACAACCAAGTCCAGATCTTGCCATTCCTGCTGCTCCTCATCCTTATCGCCACTGCCGACCACCAAATTGGAACCACCGACTCTAGATCTCCCTCTCACTATCACTCCTCCTCCTTCCCACCATCGCTGACCATTAGATCTGGACCACCGACTTTAGATCTCGCCATCGTCGCTGCCGCTCCTCCTCCTTCTCGCTGCCGATGACCACCAGATCTGGACCATCGATTCCAGATTTGGAATATGCCGCTGCTCCTCTTCCTTCTTGGTGTCGATGACCACCAAATTTGGACCATCGATTTTAGATCTGGAATATGCCGCTCCTCCTCCTCCTTTTCGTCGTCGATGACCACCAGATCTGGACCATCGACTCTACATCTGGAACATGCCATCGCTCCTCCTCCTCTTCGTCGTCGATGACCACCAGATCTGGACCATCGACTCTACATCTGGAACATGCCATCGCTCCTCCTCCTCCTCACTGCCAATGATCGCCAGATATGGATCATTGACTATAGATATAGAACATGCCGCCGCTCCTCCTCCTTCTCACCCTCTTTCTTCATCATCGGCATTACCATTGCTATGAAAAATTTAGCACTTTAATTTATTATTTTAATTTCTATAAAATTCTAATATCACACCCCAAATTTCGAATCACGTGAAACACCCATGAACAACTATACATACACCCAACTCGAGAATATACTCTCAACGTAAAATATATATATGCATTTAATATCAACGCCAACAGGCTTATATTACACAGTTCTAATATCGAAAAACATGTTATAACATACATTATTCAAAAGAACAAAAAGAAAGATTACAAATCTTCCACCTCTCCAGCAACTCCGAATCAACCTGCGTGATCGGTACCTGAAAAATATTTCAAATCCCACATCGTGAGCCAAAACTCAGCAGAAACTAGACAAATCTGAAATAAAAGCTAAACATGCTAGGAAAACAATGTGCTATTTTCAACTCACACGTGCCTAAAAACAATTTTTCATGAATGAGATGCAAAGGGTAGGAACCCAGATTAGCTATCACGAGCCATAAAAACGATTTTATTGACGGTTTTGAATCCGAACTCACACGAGTTCCAAAGGTAAACATTTTGAAAATGGCTTTATATAACGACTCACAAGAGCCTTGAGGAAAACAGTTTTATGTCTTAACTCATACAAGTATTAGATAAAAACATTTGAAAAACGATTTTAGATCACGACTCACAGGAGCCTAAAAAAAAAATAGTTTGAAAACAGTTTTGTATCACGACTCACCCGAGTCTAGAAAATAATTTGATATATATGTATATATATAATACAACGTCACACAAGCAAAGATCGACTCCAACGAGCGTCGACTCCCACGAGCCCCACATGTAACACAGCTATAAACATTGACTCGCACGAGTCACAAAAGAAAACATGTATATATATGCAACACAAGTACACATATGTATAACGACTCCCACAAGCCCTAAAAATCGTTCTATCAAGCCCACGAAGATTCACATAACATGTCACGAACCACATAGGAGATCCACACAATTCATGCAACTCATGCAACACATGTAACACATGCGACTTTTGCTTCCCACACACACACGCATCGTCAGGACCACTTTTTCATCCTTTAGATACCCACACACGCATGCATCGTTAGGACCACTTTTTCATTCTTCAGACACCCACACACATATGTGGCGTTAACCAGAGTTAACATTTATTGAACCATTTTTCCATCCATCGAACCCCTTTTTCGTTCATACTATGCATGAATAAAACGACATACATGACCATGGACCCACGCCACGTCACATGCTACACACACGACCTATATTACTCATGTAACTCATGCATAAATAAAATCAGGATTAAATATAACCGGGTTATATATTCGTCCTACAACATGCATAAATAGAACTAGAATTCTAAACGCACAAAACCACGTATAAACGCCACATAACCCACCAAGATATTACATACCACGCAACCTGACGTCTACTCACCCGGACGATCAACAACCTACAAAACGAAACCTAACCCGAAGGCTATCTCCAAACCCTCAAACCCAATTTTCACAAACGTTTTCACAAAATACTGTCGTTTTCAAAACCCATCTTTTCAAAGGAATTTAAAACTCAAATACGCCATACACCCAACGATGTCTAAACACCACGATAAACTAACCCGCGTCACCTAAGGATGACAGCAAAACACAGACAAACCCCCGAGGCCGCCACACGACCCCTCAAAACAACCAACATGCATATTATGAAAACCAAGGACACACCCGAGTCCAACAACAGGTAAGAAGCCAAAGAACATCTTTGAAAACTCTTTTTGTCCAACCAAAGATACCCAACAAGAGTTTTTCAACCAAAAACCCACTTTCTCGGACATAAAAAGATTTTTCCTACATTTTTAAACGATAAAACACACAAGATTTCATGTAGCACCCCTTTAAAATATGAGACTTTAGGATCTTATCTCGGTGAGTTAAAAACTCGATACTTTAAAAAATGAACTTTGTCGAAAAGAAATTCCGTCCGAATGAACATGAAGCCCTTGGCACGTAAAACACGGATTCGCTACTCGATCACCAAAATTGAAGTCCCGGGCCCTTCGAACGCTAGAGAGAAGGTAAAAAAACTTGTAAAGAGAGAAAAGATAGAGAAAAAGATATTTTTGTTTCACAAACCGAGGCAAAACAGGCTTTATAGATATTTGTATTCAGCCACCATCCCTCGAGCGCTCAAGCCCCGTTCGAGCGGACCCCTACCGACATAACACTCTACCACACCACCGCTCGAGCGCACAACCACCGCTCGAACGGTCACCCATCAACCCAACTCTTGGCCACCAGCTCGCTCGAGCGCACGGCCACCGCTCGAGCGGTTAACGTTGGGAGAAAATCCAAACTAAGAAACGAAATCAAGCCTCCACATGCATAACACACCTCTAAACATGCTGTTCTAAAACGGTTAAAACCATAACCAAGACATCAGATAGCACATAAGAAAATAAAACGAAACTGGGCCTCACATCTAAACTGATAAATTTATCAGTTTAATGGAATAAAGAGATCAATGCCGGAGATTAGTGTCGGAGACAGTGGAGGAGATTGCCGGAGAAGGAGTGGCCGGCATTGGACTGATGAAGGAGTGGCCAGCGTTGGTGCCAGAGAAAGAGTGGCAGGCGTTAGCACCAGAGAAAATGGAGTCAGGGACGTGGCTGAAAAAAAATGGTATTCAGACAATGTTAGGAGTAATACGAGAATAATACACTGGATTAGAACTAAATTTATTAAAATTTGTTGGAGGAGACTATTTATTTTATAACTTTATAAATTAGGACTCCAGCCAAAATCACCCTAAAATTAAATGAAAAAACACTTGCAACTTATATGGCCAATTCTCATTGTGCAAACAACAACTCAGGACAATAGACCATGTTTAGTTCCAATGATGCAATTGGGGCTGTATGGATTAAAGGTTAAGAATTTTGTTTATTTTTTTGAATATTTTTTATTTTTTGATAAATGTTTTTTATTTTTTAAAATTATTTTGATGAGATGAACCAAAAAATTAATTATTTTTTATTAAAAGATGAAAAAAATTTACTAAAAAAGAAAATAAACAATATAAAATTTGACTTATTGATTTATTTTTTTCTTATTTTTCTCTTTTCTGAACTTTTTTTCTTATATTTTGATATGATTTTTTTTATTTTTTTTATTAGTCTCGATGAGATGAGTAAAAGTATAATAATTTAACTAAATAATAAATTTTTTTTACTAAAATAAATAAATAAAATAAAATAAATAAATAAGCAATTATCAAAACAAGGCCATTATTTATGCACAATCTTGATAATTAGCTATGGTTGGAATATTTGCTTATTTGTTTATTTTATTTGATTTATTTTTTATTATAATGATTTTATTTTTATTAATTAGTTAAATTATTATATTTTTTAATTACTCTTATCGATAATAACTAGAAAAATAATTTTTTTTATCAAAATATAAAAAAATTTAGAAAAAGATAAAAAAATAAGTCAATAAATCAGATTTTATGTTGCTTATTTTTTATTCTTAGTGAATGTTGTTAGTCTTTCGATCAATTTTTTTTAATTTTTTCGGTTCATTTCAAAATGAGTAAAAAAGTAAAAACAATATAAATTCAGAAAAGAAAATTAAAAAAAAACGAAATTTAGCCCATGGCCTAGATATTTTTCTCAATTAATTTTCCTTTCATACACCAGCACAGCGAGGAGGACCCGAAGATCCTTCTACTCTCTGGTGGTTTATCCGTTGGTCTTGGCAAGGAGAGAACCTATTTTCTCGAGAAAATATGGAAAACATCTATGTGCTTTCCCCCTTATCTGTTACGCTATGAACTCATAATATTCCTTTTCCTTTACGAATTCCAGCTGGAATTCTTCTTCCTCTTTCAAAACATCTTGTTGGGTCTCGATTTAATCTCCCTATGGGCAATCCCCCCATTTTCTGAACCAATGAAGTTGTATAGCATGCTATGTGTTTGTTGAATTGTCTGAATGGCTTTTTCTTCTTGCCTAAATTGCCTCTTGTTGGGTCTCAATCTAATCTCCCTATCTGAATCAATGAAGTTGTTTAGCATGCTATGTGTTTGTTGAATTGTCTGAATGGCTTTTTCTTCTTGCTTAAATTGCCATTCTTGGACTCTCCCCCATAGTGCGAAGCACACTTATCTTTCTCTTCCTTCCAAATCCCTCAAATTCGTTTACCTCGGTTGCCCACGGCGCCGTAAGGAACTCACTTCAATCTCAGCTGTCCTTCCTCCATCTCCAACCCACCAACTCCCACCAGGCTTCACCACAAAGCAGTTCATCGATACTCTCCGCCGCCAGAACGATGAAACTTCGGCGCTTCATCTCTTTCATTGGGCCTCAAAGCAGCCAAATTTCACACCCACTTTGTTAATATACGAAGAAATTCTTCGGAAGCTTGGACAGGTTGGGTCGCTTGATTCAATGAGGGAAATCTTGGAGGATATGAAGCTTTCCCAGTGTGAGGCCAACGAAGGTACTTTCTTGATTTTCATTGAAAATTATGCGAAATTTGGTTTATACGATGAAGCTATTGGTGTTCTTGATTTGATGGAACAAGAGTTTGGCTTGAAACCGAGCAGGCTTACTTATAATATTCTGTTGAATGTTCTTGTTGATGGAAATAAGTTAAAATTAGTGGAAGGTGTTCACTCGATGATGTTTAGTAGAGGAGTTAAACCCGACGTTTCGACATTTAATATCTTGATAAAGGCTCTGTGTAAAGCCCATCAAATTAGGCCTGCCATTTTGATGATCGAAGATATGCTGAACTATGGTTTGGCACCAGATGAGAAGACATTTACAACCATAATGCAAGGTTATATCGGGGAAGGGAATTTGGATGGGGCGCTGAGGATCAGAGAGCAAATGAGATCAGCTCAATGCCCGTCGAGCAATGTGACCGGTAATGTTTTGATTCATGGGTACTGTAAAGAGGGTAGAATCGAGGAAGCTTTGAATTTTGTACAAGAGATCTCTCTTGAGGGATTTTGTCCCGATCAATTTACCTTTAATACTCTGGTGAATGGTTTGTGCAAGTCTGGGCATGTTAAGCATGCACTAGAGATTTTAAACATAATGCTTCAGGAGGGGTTTAATCCGGATATCTTCACTTATAACACTCTAATATCTGGACTCTGTAAATCGGGTGAAGTTGAAGAAGCCGTGGAGGTTCTCAATCAGATGCTTTCAAGGGATTGTTCCCCTAATACTATAACATATAACACTCTAATTAGCACCTTGTGCAAGGAAAACCAAGTTGAACAAGCCACTGAATTTGCTTGTGCTCTTACGAGCAAGGGAATTCTACCCGATGTCTGTACGTTCAATTCCCTCATACAAGGTCTCTGCTTGAGCAGAAACCACAAGTTTGCGATGGAATTATTCAACGAGATGACAAATAAAGGGTGCCATCCTGACGAATTTACTTATAACATGCTAATCGACAGTCTTTGTTCAAGAGGAAAACTAGACGAAGCTTTGGGCCTGCTGAAAGAAATGGAATCAAGTGGCTGTGCACGAAATGTAATAACGTATAATACTCTGATAGATGGGTTCTGCAAAAACAATAAAATCGAAGAAGCAGAGGAGATTTTTGACCAGATGGAACTCCAAGGTGTTTCGAGAAATTTGGTAACTTATAACTCCCTTATTGACGGCCTTTGTAAGAGCAAGAGGGTGGAGGAGGCTGCCCAGCTTATGGATCAGATGATAATGGAAGGACTGAAACCTGATAAGTTCACCTATAACTCCCTCTTGTCTCACTTCTGCAGAGTGGGTGACATAAAAAAGGCGGCAGATATTGTACAAACCATGACTTCAAACGGGTGTGAACCCGATGTTGTCACTTACGGTACCCTAATACAGGGACTATGTAAAGCGGGAAGAATTGAGATTGCAAGTAGGCTCCTTAGAACCATCCAGATGAAAGGAATGGCTCTGGCGCCACAAGCTTATAATCCTGTGATCCAAGCACTCTTCAAACGGAAGAGAACAAAAGAAGCCATAAGACTCTTCAGAGAAATGGAAGAGAAGGGCAACCCTCCTGATGCTGTCTCTTATAAAATCGTTTTTCGTGGGCTTTGTTCTGGTGGAGGTCCTATTGGAGAGGCTGTCGATTTCGTAGGTGAGATGACTGACAAAGGATTTGTACCCGAATTCTCTTCGTTCTTTATGTTGGCCGAGGGGCTTCGTGCTTTGTCCATGGAAGACACCCTAATTAAGCTCGTTGAAAGGATCATGAAGAAAGCCAACTTCTCTGACAATGAGGTTTCGATGATAATGGGGTTCTTAAAAATCCGGAAATTTGACGATGGATTGGCCACTCTTGGTAGTATCTTGAATAGCCGGAAGCCCAAGAGAGGGTACTGGTGAAGATGGAAGTTGGATTCTTATTTCTGGCTTGTTTCTAATATAGGAATCTGGCAAGGAAAGGGGTGGGTTTGGAAATTTTGAATCTCCATTGGCTCCACTGGATGAGGTGCAATATGAGCTAATGGAGATTTTGAAGATTTTTTAGGTGAGCCAAGGGACAGTCAGATGTACTAAGGGTGCTGATATGGGTGTCATTCTGCAGCCCTTTCGGTCTTTACTCTTCAAAACGCTTTCTTCAAGCTCCAGTTTCTATCCACCAGGAAAGTAATTTTACATGGTGCTTTAGTTGTAGATTGATCGTTTTGATTGGGTGATTTGGAAAGAAAATAAAGTAATGTCTGTGCTATATCTCAATCACTTTTTTGGATAATTAAAGATGAAAGAAACAAAGAGAAATGAGAAGAAATTGAAAGATTTGATTTTCTCTTACGACTTGTTTGGTACCATGAATAAAATGAAGTTAGAATAGAATGATGGTGATAATAGAAGGAAAGGTGTAACCTAATGGAATGAAAATTTTGAAACTCTCTTGGCTCTATGTTGAAATAGAATACCTATTCTTTAGGTGGTGGAAATGAATAGGTAATTTCACATTTTGTTGGAATAGCTATTCTAATGGAATGCTGATTTTCAGTTTCCCACTTGAAAAATACTTAGTAAACACGGAGAAAGATTTGAAGCTAAAGTAACTATTCTATTTCAATTTATTCTTGCGTACCAAATGAACTTTTAAAATATTAGTTTTAAATCTCTCAAAAGTGGAGGGCTGTTGGGAGAAAGAAACTACTTTTTGACTGGTTAATATTTTACAATGCCAAAATTAATCTTCTAAAAAATATAAAATAAATAACATTTAGGTTATTTTGATACATTTAATAAAGCATTTTCTTTTCTTTTCTCTTATGTAGGAAAGAGAAATAATTATTTTTTCCTCCAATTTATCCAAAAAAAAATGGAAAGATATTTTCTTTTTTTTCTTTTATAACTTAAAAATATTTGTTCTTTTTTTTACTAAGTTTTCCAATATCCCAACTTTCTAATATTAATCTGTTATTGCGACAAACAAATATGGCTAACGAACAAGTGTCCTCCCTTTTCTTGATTAAATTGAATTTTTTCCTAAACTAAGTACTTTATCATTAGGAGTGTAAAAATGAGACCCAATAAGGATTCAAAGTCCGCCACTGTTCAGGTTTATTTCTGCGCTAGACTTGTCTCGGCCTGACCCGTAATATTTTACATTTAAATAAATGGGGCATAAGTATCTCATGCTTATTTTTTGTATAGTGCTTCAAAAGTATCGACTAATTATTCTTGTTTGTGATACCTGCTTATATAAAGAAAAATGTATTTAAATTTGTGCATATAATAGAAATTTTCAAAATAATAGAAAAGGGCAAGAGCGTTAAAAATGTTTTATATTTTAGTTTGTATTTTGTCTAGTTTTGTTTTTTGTAAGTTTTTTGAATTTTTAATTTTTTATAAAGAAATAAATGTAAAAAAAATATAAAAAAGTTAATTCAGTGCCTCGTGAGACTAAACAAATAGATTTTTTAACAGTCTTTTAAACAAATTTTTTTTTAAAAAAGTCTTAAAAAATAAACTAAGTCAAACATAGGCTTGGACTTTAGGGTCTCGCTTGTTTCGACAGACTAATAATTCGTTCAAATTATTAATTTAAAATATAATTTAATTCGATGTTTGTTAAGTTTTCGAACTAGTTATCTGAACGAATTATTAGTCTACCATATTAAAAATAATTAGTGAAGAATGAGGTGTGAGATTAGAAAAAATTAGATTAAAAAATAAAAATAAAAATTTTAAAAAATAATAAAAAGTATTAAAATATTAAAATAAATAATATAAAATTTAATTTATTAACTTATTTAAATTAATTTTAAAATAAATTAATTTAATATAAAAATATATTATTATTTAATTCGTTATTTAACTAATTTCGTGTCACAATTAATCTCGTGTCACAATTATTATTATATAAAAAAAATTAATCTCGTGTCACAATTAATTCTGATCACTAACTAATCAAATCCAATGCTATCAAAGGAGCCCTCGGACGAATCGGAACTCGGAAGAGAGGAATCGAAATAAAAGAGACTACTCTGTCGTCCGAATCAGACAAACTTTAATCTCTAATCTCCTAGTTCCATTATTTTTTCAAGAACCAAACAGAATCTCATCTTCAGATTCTGCGACAGTTCCTATGAATTTTCACTCTTTCGCATGTCCTCAAATTCAATCGACACACTCGCCGGAAGTCTCTCTTTCTCTAATTTGACCTCGCTCTTATATACTCGGAAGCCCATTTCTAGTTTTTATATTATCTATATATATATATATATATATGTATATATATACGTATATATATACACCGATCTCGTTGTAGCAAATTCAATTGAGTTGAGTGATTCCAGAAGCCATGGACGATGAGGCACCCCTCGTTGCTGAACACTCAGATGCTCAAACCCATGCGAAAAACCATACCAGAGATGTTCATATCCTGAGCTCGGCGTTCTTGTTGATTTTCTTGGCTTACGGCGCGGTTCAGAACTTAGAGAGTACCATCAACACTGTGAGTTTCTAGTTCCGGTTGTTTGCCTTTTGGAAGTAATTTTTATGTCTTTCGGTGGCAAAATTTGATTTGACATAACAATTGAACAATTGCTTATTCATTTTTAGGCTGATTGTTGGTTTTTTTTTTTTTTTTGGGAATGGAATTTGGGTTCAGGAGGAAGATTTAGGGACGATTTCGCTTGGGATTTTGTATTCATCTTTTACGGTTTTTTCTTTTGTTGCTTCATTGGTGGTTCGGTATCTGGGGTCGAAAAACTCTCTCATTCTTGGGACTACTGGGTATTGGCTGTTCATAGCAGCTAATTTGAAGCCAACATGGTAATACTCTCTCGTCATTGATGATTTCTCTTAGTCCTTTTGGTTTGAATGATTTATGCCGTTTGGTTATCAATAAGAAAAAATAAAAGAAATAATTATGTTTTTTCTTCATGTCATCAGAGAAAAGAAGAAAAAAAGAAATAATTATACTTTTTCTCCTTTTTGTTTAAATTGATCAGAGAAAAAAGAAAATAATTTTTCTTCATTCTTATTTAGATAGACTTCATAAAAAAAATAAAAGAAACGGTATTAGTTATTTTACGAAAATAATCTTGTTTATGCTATTATTTTTTTACTTATTTTATTTTTAAATGGACAATTTAGGCATTATAAAAATAGCTAATCATTAGTTTTTTTTCTCTCCAAATCTCTCAAATTTGGAGAGATTTGAAAATTGGAGTTTGAGAGGATAACTCATTCTCTCAATTTCTCTCTAATTCTCTCCATTTTTCCCATTTTTAACAAACCAAACAATTGATAAGAGAGAAGAGAATTCCATTTCTTTTTTTTTCCCCTCTCCATGTCACCCAAACCAAACAGAATGTTAGAGAGAAATGAAAAGAAATAGAAAATTTCTTTGAGCTAATCACTTGTTTGGTTTATCAAAAGAGAAAAGAAATTGAGAGAATCGGAGAGAAATGATGAGAAAAAGATATCACTTCAAACCCCTGTTTTCAAATCTCTATTACCGTTTCTTTTTTATTTTATTTTATGAAGTTTATCCAAGCAAAATAGGAGAGAAATTATTTTCTTTTCTCTCTTATTAATCTAAACAAAAAGAAGAAAAAACACAATTATTACTGTTTCTTATTAATGTCTAAACGGGCTATTAGTCCTTTATGTTTTATGGTGAACAGATAAAACCAAAAGGGGTTCCTGTTAAGTAATAAAGGGAAGAACAAAAGTTTATGTCATCTGGCTTCTTCTTCTCAAGACAAATAGGATCCAATCTTCTACCCTTTCCCAGAAGTCAGTGAATATTCATAACCATTACCTTAAATTCTCATCCTATATAGGAACACACTTTCAGCCAATTTCACAATTTTGATACTGCTGCTACCACTATAGCTGTAGCCCTCACAAAACTAAATGCATGTAATACAATCTTAGAAATAGAGGTAATCCAAATGAAGCGGTAGTTACTATCGAAGGTTGCGAATGACTTTGATACCCAGGGATCATTGGCATCTTTTGGGGGAGTGGGGAGTGAGGGAGATACCTCTTAAATCTCAGATAGGTGTTGATTTTTTGGTTTTTTAGGATAAGTAATGGGCGGTGATGGTACTTTTAGATGATAGAACTAAGGAAGAATGAATTAAGCTGAGGCATGCTTCCAAGTATTTGTGTGATCAATGGATACTGGACAGATTAGAAGTAAAATTTTATAAGATAGGTATAAGGTCAGTCACGCTTTGCAATGCATACTACTAGTGGGCAATCAAGAAACATGTTAGAAAAATCTAGAGTCAGGTGGGTATTTGCGAAACTAGAAGTGATTCACTGGTGGAACTAGGAGGGGACCATGGGGGGCAATGGCCCTCTGCCCAAGAGAAAAATCGTGTTTGCTTTAATATGTTTTACATTTTAGTTTACTTTGTAATAGGAAATGCCCCTCCATGAGATTTAAGAGGTATTATTGAATTCAATACATTTAATTCTCTTTAAACTCATCTCTTTTCTAAGAGGTCACTATAGTTATAATAGAGAGGTATGCGTAATAAATAAATGAGTTAAATAATTAGAATCACCCCTTTTTATTTAATCAATATCACTTTAAATAACTAACTCGATTTTTTAAGGGTTGATACGTTTTGAACTCACACTGGTCTAGAGTCTATGGTATTGCAGGACATAAGAATGAGAATATAGAATTACAAAATATAATCTCAACATTTTTTATATTTGAAACGTTTAGGGTATGCTCATTTGTTTTTTGTGAAAGAATGCTGACAACATTATTACTAGAGATAAGAATATCATTAACATAGACAATTAACACAATTGTACCTGCAGAAGAATGATGAATAAAAATAAAATGATCAGATGTAAAACGCTGAAAACCACTGAGAGGACAACTGAACTGAACCTATCAAACCAAGTACGGGGTAATTGCTTCAGACCATATAAAGTCGTATGAGGACAACAAACGAAATGCTCGCTGCCACCAAGAACATAACCAGGTGATTGGACCATGTATATCTCCTCTTGAAGAGCACCAAAAGAAATGCATTTTTTATATCTAGTTGATACAATGGTCATGAGCGACTAACGACAACATAAAGAAAATTAAAAGGAAAAATTAGGGACATAAAGACTAAAAGGTAAAGCGAAAGAGGGAGAGAGATGAAGAACACCCTTCCTCCGTACAGGCCGAGATGAACTATCAACTAAGACAATACGGTGTGTAACAAGAGTCAAATTAGAGAAAACTGAAGGATTACCACGCATGAGGGTGGTGCCGACAAAAGATGGGAGTGGTTGGGGGGCTAGACCACACATGAGATTTCTCTGTCTCATGGTGTGGGCTTGTGAAAAGAAATTAGAAGAGGTTTGGAAGTTTTTGCGGGTTTCTTGTTTGTGGTAGTAGGGGATGGTAGATGGGTGAAGTTCAAGTCTCATGTTTTATGGTCGGACTATGTAGTTGGTTAAACTTTAACACATGAGAGGATGCGGGGAGATGTAGGTTGGTCTCGACATGAGCTTTTTAAGTAAGGTGTTTCTATCAGGTCCTATGCAAGGTCAATGATACTTCTTTTCCATGGCATGCTATTTAGCGTACTTCTGCTCAAGTAGACAGGTGAAATTTTGGTCTCATGTTTTATGATCGGACAATATGGTTGTTTAAACTTTGACACATGAGAGGATGCGGGGAGATGTAGGTTGGTCTTGTTAAGGATTTTTTTAAGTAAGGTCTTTCTATCAAGTCCTATGGAGGGTCAATGATACTTCTTTTCCTTGTCATGCTATTTAACGGACTTTTGCTCCTTCTAAAGTATCCTTTTTTGTTTGATGTATGGTGCAAAACAAGATCCTTACGATGGATAATTTGATTTGAATGAGGTTAGTTATAGAGAATTGGTGCCTTTTATGCAAAAGGAATGAGGAGTGAGTAGCTCCTGTTTATTGCCCGGAAGTTTGGAAGCTTTGGACCTCGGTTTTGCTTGGTTTGGTTTATCTTGGGTGTTCCTTAGTTCGGTGAGTGAGCTTCTTGTTGGTTGGCAAGGAGCTAAGATTGGGAAAAGACGAAGGAAGATTTGGTGCCTCATTGCGTTGAGCTTGATGTGGATCATTTGGCAAGAAAGTTAACCGCCTGCTTTTTGAAGGTGTCGAGAGTCCTTTGTTTAAGCTTAAAAGTAGTTTTGTTAGTCTTTTGTATAGATGGGATAGTTTGGAGTGTAATCCTTCCCTAGCTCAATTTTTAGATTTTTTGGAGTTTTTTATTACATTGGGAAGTGTGTAAGGCCTTTTTGTTGGGGACCGTTTTTGTAATCGGTGCCAATCTCCTTTTGCCTCTTATAAAATTCTTTTACTTATCAAAAAATGTCTAGAGTTTTACCAGTTACTTTTTTGAACTCCTCTTTATTATCCACTGGTATTTTTTTAAAAATAAACTTACACACTTGAAAGAATTCGTAAATAGTTGCAGATTTTCATATTTATTTACGAATACTGAACTTTTTAAAGTTTTCTTTTCTTTTCTTGACATTTGTTTAAGAAAGTAAATCAACTCAAATACTATATTTTCTTCTATCAAGTGATTTTTCACTGAGCACTGAACCAACAATCTAATGCCTTGCCCAGTGCAGAACCAATTATTAAGATCCCTCTTAGCTCCTAGCCTCTACCTCTTTCATCTCTTACAAACATTAGGGTTCTTTATCTCACATATATGGAAAAATTTCACACATAAGGCCACCCAATTTTTCTTAAATTTGGTGGGAAGATGTTAGTAAGAGCGAATGGATGTTGGCTTTTTTGGGGTATATTTATTTAGTTATAAATTGTCATTTATTTTGCAATCATGAATTGGAATATGACATTTTAAGTTAAATGGTTAAAAAGATATTTATGTCTTGCCCCCCTCGTTATATGGTAGATGTAAGCACCTATTAAAGCTAGAATGAGAAAATGATTTAGACGGTTTGGTCCTATACAACATAAGTGGCACTATCTATTGAGGTTATTGCCACAAGACAAGGAAACTAAAAACATTTTAGCTTGCGATTAAATTGGGTTATGGCCCTCGATTGAGCAGAATGATGAAATAAGATTCATATATGGTATAGTAGCTGGGAGAAGATTTTGTTGAGTTAGCCTCAATTTTCTCATTTCATTAAACAATGTTGCTAACACATAGATTAAAATATACATGAAAAAATCCTTTTATTAAAATATTACTTTCATTACAGCTCACACCTCCCAACTAAAAAAGTAGAAAAGAAAAGAAAAGGAAAAGAGAGGAGTAAAGAAAGGCATGTCAACTCATATTTTGTTCATCAAATTGATGAAGTTGTTTATGCTAAAAAATTGAATGATTCTCGTGGTAGGTACACAATGGTGCCGGCTTCCATGTACATGGGATTTTCTGCCTCAATAATATGGGTTGCAGAGGTGCAAGTCCATCTTCTTGATTTTTTTCAAGGTTCATGTGTTCGACGTAATGGAATTATTCTTCTTTCCCTAACCTGATTCTGGTCTGTCAGGGAACATATCTGACTTCCACTGCACGCAGTCATGCATTAGACTGCAACCTACATGAAGGAACTGTGATTGGTAACTTTAATGGAGAATTTTGGGGAATTTTTGCCAGTCATCAGGTGCAGCATTTTAGCCTTGATGACAATCTCAACTGTCTTATGTTCTGATCAGACTATATTCATTGCTTAGGGTTTCATTTTTTCTTGCTGGGTATGGACGTTGTCGATATGTGTTCTGTATTAATCTTCATTTTGAACTGAATTATCTTGCAGTTCATTGGAAACCTTGTCTCTCTAGCTCTATTGAGTGATGGGAAGGTATGTGCACACATTTTTAATTCAATGCTTTGATTTGTGGTCAATATATATATATATATATATATATATATATATATTTTCATATCACCATTACCAAATTATTATCTTTGTTTTCAATTTTAATGCATTCTTCACACTGCAATCTATTACATGGAATCGGGTACTGTTGTTGGGTGTGAGCATGAGTGTTGGTATTGGATTCATCAAATTCTCGTGTTTAAGGATGTAATCTGCATTTACATTTCGTTATTCTAAAATGGTTCATTTTTTATAGATTAAATGGTGTTTACCAACTAGTGTGAAACATTTTATGCATAAAATGGGAGTCTATGAATAGTTATATATTGTAAACTTGATGTCCAACAAGATATGCCAGACGGTGAACAAGTATCCGATATCCGTGCTCAAGTGCCGAGTTTCCAATACACATACTTTACAAAGGTAGAAGAGTTCATATAATATAGATTGCAAGTATAATGGGAACTTCATTGCACCAGAAAATTCATTATGATAAAATTCTTTTGCACCTATAATACAATCTTTAGCTATTAGTGAGTGATAAAAAGTAAAGAAGAAATAATCAAATAAAAATTAGGAATGACCCGCCAGATGAGGCTTTTCCCTATTCTTCATTTTTTTTCATTTTTGTTCGTGGGTGGAAATAGAATTGTATATTATTATAGACATTTTGGGGTATAGAAATTTGATGATAAGACTTAATTGCATTTCTGTGTATGTCTAGGACTCCTGGATTGTATGCTAAAAGTGTGCAGATGTGGCCCTTCACTTTTGGCTTCCTTTTCGTTTGTACATTTTATTTTCTAAAAAGTTAGTTCATTCTCTGCATCTTCTTGAACTTTTGGTTTATATTTTAAATTACATTGCTTTATTCTATGCTTTGTTTTAGAATCAACCAAAATTTAAAGCAAATTGGTATGTCATTGACAAAACTGATAACGTTAGAATAGATTATGTCCATTTCAATGGCAGTGACTGAAACAAAATCCGAAAACTCATTTGTACCCTAGATGAAAAAGAATAAATATGGGTAAATTCTATTAGCATTTTAGATTATGAGGGGTTAGGCATGATATGGGAGGGCCTTAGCAAAGCGGTAAGGTTTCTCTTTGTGACCTAAGCATCATGGGTTCGAATCATGAAAATAATCTCGCATTTGGGGTAAGGCTGCGTGCATGCTACCCTCATCAAAAACCCTGCAGTGTGGGCCTCGTGCACTGGGCTGCTCTTGAGGGATCAGACAGGATGCAGAAGTTAGGTCTGCATCCAATGCTATCCCTTCCAGCAATCTTGATTAACGGAGACCATCACCAGGCCAATGTTCTCTATTTCAGGAACTTATTGGTCTTTGATAAAATTAAATAAAGAAACTATATCCCTTTTAGCTGACTCCACAACTACAAGGTCGATCTTAATGTGCAATGTTATACAATTTCTTCTTTTACAAACCTAATATTAAGATAATTTTTATGGTGAGGAACCCCATTAGCTGGGGTCAATTTAGACCCAACCTGATGAGGTAAACCCAGATACCACTTAACACTTGCAAGCCACAGGTGAAAATAAGGAAATAAGTTATAAATTTGTATAAAACCTTATATGTTGTTAATGAAAGTGTGCATATAAGCATTCAGATCTACTTTGCCAAAAATAATAAGAATAAGTGATGCGGAACATTGGGCCCCGTAAAGTGTGATTCTTTTCTGTTTGTTTATTTCCTTAATAGTATTCTTGTACTTAAGTTTGACCTAATAATATATAAGTATATGTGGGTGAAGGAGGCTAATTAACTTCTGAACTCTTTCTTCTCATTTCTTTTTTTATTTCCTATCTCTTCGTCTTCTTTCTTCAAATCCTAAATCCATATTTTATTATTCAATTTGGTATCAGAGTATCCGATTTAACTCTAGAAGAGTTGTAAAGCTTCAGCCCTCATCGTGCAGAGAAAATGACGCTCTGACGTCATATTCCGTACGATGACGTCAACATGACGTCAGCACCTGTACGGACAATGACGAATGCCTCTCCTCTGGTTCAGATCGCCTTGATTTATTGGTCCTTGTGGTGATTTTTCTTTATTTTTTTGAAGAAGATTGGCGTGTCCTATTATTTTTTGAAGTTTTCAAAATTTTTAGAACCCTAGGGCTTTGATCTATTCTTCGTGACTTCGATATTGGTTTTTGGTGGTCGAGCTCCATCCTATAGGTGGTGAATCTCCCTCCTCATGTCAAATTTATGCTTGTTTGGTGCTTATGGAGGGTTTTTAGTCGATTTTTGGATGTTTTAAAGATTGATGCCTACTGTTCTTGACTTCGCCAGTCTGCGATCTTCTTTCTTTCTTGCTATTCGTGGTTTCTGATGGTCGGAATCTATTCTATAGGTGCCAACAGTTATGGTTCTTGCCAGATCTATGCTTGTTTAGTGATTATGGAGGGTTTCTAGGTTTTATTTATTTATTTATTTATTTTTTGAAGGTTGACACCCCCCTTTTTTGCTTTCGTGCTGCAAATTTTTCTTGTTCGGCTCTTCTTCTCTTGGAGATAAGGCCTTCTTGGTTGGTTGCTTCGGTTCTCCTTCTCTTGGTGTTTGCAATTGCGTGGTCGATTATGTGTTTTTGGTTGATTTCTAGTAGGTGTGTAAAAATGGCCCGAGGTCCGACGGGAGCCCGAAACCCGCTCGAAGCCCGCAACTGTTCAGGCCCGGCCCGAAGCCTGCCCCTAGGCCCGCCACAAGCCTGGGCTCGGGCTAGCCATTGGGCCCGGCCCGGCTCGGCCCTCTCCCCCCCCTCAAACGGTCACATTTTTAGATGGACGGCTTGGATGACTTTTTTTTTAAAAATTAACGGCTGAGATGTTTTGACTGTTGGGCCCGGCCCGACTCAGGCTCAGCCAACGGCTAGTTTTTTTTTTAAATACAAATTTTCCTTATAAATAGGGAGGCAACCTTTTATTTTTTTTCGTCCAAACAACTTTCTTTTCTTTAATTTTTCTCTTTAATTACTCGGTGATATTCGGGTTTGGTGATATTCGAATTCGGTACAATTGTTGGCAAATCAAGGAGTGAAGATCAAGAATCAAGATCAACATCAAAACACAAATCGATTGAGATCAAAATTAAAGATCGGAGTTCCTTAATTCGGTTTGCTTTATTTTTTGCAATTTAATTTATTTGTTCCAATTTAATTTTTTGTAATTTAAATTCTAGCCTTTAAAAAAATTAATTTATTTGTTGCAATATTTAATTAAAATTTGAATATATTTTTTTAAATTCTAAGTAATTTTTTAAAAAAATTAAATTTTATTTCATTGTGAATTTTTTTAAATTATAGTCTCTAATATATTAATTTTGAATTTTAGGCTCATTAATATATTAATTTTGATTTAAAATTTAATAATTTTTTTAGAAAAATCGATGGATCCAAATATTTTTCCCGTTAATGAAGAAGATATTTTTACATTTTCACCTACTGGTTTTAATCCCACTACCCCTGCTCCTATTCATAATCTACCAACTGCTTCATCTGCATCTGCATTTGCATCTGTAGGTTCATCTAGTAAAAAAGTTTTAAATGTGTGAAAATATTTTAAAAATTTTTTTGAAAAAAATAATGATAGCACAATTACTGTTAAAACAAAATATAAAATTTGTAATAAATTACTTTCGGGTCACACATCTAGTGGCACTAGCTATTTACGTAGACATGCTGATAGTTATCGTAAAAATTTATCTCTTAATATCACTTCACAAATGCAAATAGGTAGGGATACAACTGGTAATATTATTAATTTTTCGTGGGAACAAACTCGCGCACAAAATTCTGTTGTTGACTATATAATAAAATAAGAACAACAATTTTCAATGAGTGAACAACCGGCATTTGAAAAAATGATACAAACCGAATTTGTTCCGCAATTTCAACGTTTTTCTAAAAATACTCCAAGAAATAGAGTTTTAAGTAGATTTGATGAAATTAAAATTGAGTTAATGAATTTATTTACAAATTTAAAAGGAAAAATTAATTTAACTTCTGATTTATGGACTGCTAGAAATAAACAAGAATTTCAATGTATTACAGCACATTTTATAGATAATGATTGGAATTTATGTAAAAGAATTTTTTCATTTAAAATTGTAGAATTTTTCTATATTGGTCTATCTTTAGGTATAGTTATTAGGCAAGAACTAGGTACGTGGGGCATTGCATCAAAAATATTTTCTATTACTTTAGATAATACTTCTTATAATAATGAATGTGCTAATTATTTAAAACGTCATTTACAGCTTCCATTATCTGGTTCTTTATTTCATGTTCGTTGTTCTACACATATTTTAAATTTAATTGTAAAAGAAAGACTTAAATATTACAATGAGTTTCTTGAAAGAGTTAGGTTAGCAGTAAGATATATAAACAGTAGTGTTAGAAGAGTTGATTTGTATAGAAAAATATGTCAAGAAAAAAATATAAAATGTAAAAAATTACAACATGATGTAGAAACTAGATGGAATTCGATGTATAATATGTTACAATTAGCAATAAAACAAAAAAAAGCAATTGATTTATTTTATGAAATAAATACAGATATTAATTTTTCTCTACCAATGTCTAATGATTGGGATAATTTAAATGCATATAAAATTTTTTATATAGTTTTTGATCAAATAACAAAATTATTATTTTTTATTTACACTCCTACTACTCTATTAGTTTTACTGCAATTAAAACAAATTAGCGCAGTATTTGATGAAATTTTACTCAATCCAAATTATTATCAAATGA
>JAOTRH010000002.1:8393132-8442714 GCA_034768845.1 Heliamphora exappendiculata
GGATACAAAATAACGAAAGCCCAATGTCGAAAGCACAGGACACGGACCCCACACATCTGAATGAACAATCTCAAAAGGAAAACTAGCTCTTTTATGTAGTCTTGGGTAATGTGGCACACATATGCTTTTCAAATTGACACGACTCACAATTAAATGGAGAAACGGACTTCAAATTTGAACACAAAACTATGAGACTAGGCATTGAGGAATGACTAAGACGACAATGAATATCAAAGTAAGAAGTAGATATGCTGGAGCAAGCTACAGGACCAGGAACCTCATCCAAGATGTAGACTCCTCCTTCTACGCGACCCCTACCAATAGTCTTGGTCGTTGCAAGATCCTGAAACACACAATAATCAGGATAAAATGAGACTGAGCATTGCAGATTCTGAGTAATCTTGCTAACAGACATTAAATTAAAGAGTGAACTTGAGATGTGCAGAACTGAAGTGAGAGGAAGCGAAGGTATTGGGTTCACTGAACCACGACCCTTAATCATAACATATGATCCATTAGCCACAGTGACTGAAGTGGAGTAACCAAAATGCTGATAAGAAGATAGAATACCTGCAGTACCAGTCATATGATTGGACGCACCAGAGTCGATGACCCAAGTGGGAGTAGAAGTGGCAGCGAATGCTGCAGGGTTACCTATCTGACCAAAAGTGGTTGTGGGCTGTGGTCGTGAATCAGTCAGCTGAAACTGAGTAAAGCGTGCATATTCCTCATCCGTCATCTCCACAACCTTCTTTTCTGGTTGGTGGACTATTACCGAGTCAGTGACAGTAGTAGCAGTATAAGACGATCCAGATCCGGGTCGGCCGTTTAACTTCCAGCAGTTCCTTTGAATATGACCTATAGCTCCACAGTGGTGACACACTCTCGTATCACGCCCACCATCACGGCCATAATCACGACCACCACGTCTGCCTCCCCCTCGCCCACGACCGCCAGTAGTGGTCACGAGAGCAAATTTATCTGATGTGTCAGATAATAGAGCTCGGGTGGTGTCCTCACGAGTAACCAGTAAAACTCGTCAAAACGCGTCGAGATTGTAGGAACTTCAGGACTGGCAAGGATCTGTGAGAGAGCAGATAAGAGCTCAGGATCTAAGTCTGCAAGAAACCAAATAACACCAAGCTGCTCACATTGCTCCTGCATTTTCCTCACATCAGTGGTCAAGGGCATAAGAGTGGTAAACTCATCATAGAGGGTCTTGAATTCAGCAAAGTAATCGTTGAGAGATCGCCCCTGTTGATTGAGTTTGAAGAAACCTTTCAAGACATCAAACAAGTGAGAGAAATTATTGGTGTTTGGGTATAAGAGATCTAGAGAGTCCCATAACTCATTTACAGTATTGGCGTTGCTTACCAATACTTTGACTTTTCTATCCATGGAATTAAGGAATTTGGAGAAAATTCTTGCGTCCTCCTGTAACCAGTTATCGAAAATTGTAGACTTAGAATCTGGGGAGTCATCCTTCAAGAGCCTCTCCTTCCCTTGGCCCCTAAGGGTCATTAAGATCGTCTTTCTCCATATTAAAAAATTAGTACTATTAAGTTTTTCATCCACAAGTCGTTAGATGAAGAAATAATCTCTGTAACACTGCTCTGTGAGCCTTTGGAGAGACTAGATCCACTGGACGGGGTTCCCTCAGTCATTGCAATACGTCACAAGAATCAATAAATAATTCCTCTGAAGACAACCAATAAAACAGTAACCGAAGACAAACATAGCAGTAACCCAAACAGGAGCCAAACCCTTAGAAGAACAGAAACAAATTCGAAACAGACAGCAAAACACCAAACAGGAGACAGCAAAGCCAAACATGAGGCAGCAAAATAGCAAACCCGAAACAGACCAAACCCCGTCATCAACCCCTTTAGAACAGACCAGAGGCTTCGTCGACCCTTTTCGAAGACAGCAACCGCAGCAGAGGCACCGCCGACCTCTCTGGAACAAACCCTAGGTGCCGCTGACCTCTCTAGACCAAACCCTAGGTGTCGTCGACCCTTCTGGAACAAACCCTAGGTGTCGAAAACAGACCAGAGGATGACTGAAGAAGAAGACTTGAAGAAGACGACCGAAGAAGACGCCGAAAGTGGTCGCCGCCTTGAAACGACAGTAGTCAAGCCTCGTCGACTTCAAACGACTGAAGAAGAAGACTTGAAGAAGATAACTGAAGAAGACGCCAACATTGGTCGCCGACGGCTGAAGAAGACGCCGGCAGTGGTCGTCGCCTTGAACCGACAGTAGTCGAGCCTCGTCGACTTCAAACGAACCCTGGAACACTTCAATCGAACCCTACCAGGCGCCGAAACTGAAACACATTAGGGTTTTACTTAATCTGGCTCTGATACCATGTTATTAGAGAATAATAGATTATCAGAAAGCTTGATCTCTCAATTAGAGAGGTCCACTATATATAATAATTACAAATGTGTGTACAGAAAAACCCTAATGGGCCCTTGTAGCTAACGAGCCTCTCTACAGATATTATATACATACATATAATAATATCACTAACAACAATAGTCATGCTGACACACTGCCAGCCTCGTCTCGGCAACAAGAGAAAATGAAGGGAGGACGGTAGTAGTACAGTTTCTCCCAGGGCCGAGCATAGATATCACACAGAATGGGCGAGAGGATGTTCTGCCAGCATAATGGTCACCATCCTGGATGGATCCCATCATGACATTTTTAAAGGACAAAATTCTGCCAACTGAGAAAAAGGAAGCGCATAAGGTAAGGCTCAAATTAGCCCATTTTTTGCTCTCTCAGACCGACAAGTTGTATCAGCGCTCTTACACAGGACCGTACCTCTTATGTGTACATCCGAGCCTGGTAAAGGATCTCCTTTACGAGATCTACAACGGGATATGCGTCAACCACACCAAAGGATGATCCCTCACTCATCGGGCGATCTCCTAGGGATATTAGTGGCCCTACATGTAGAAGGGCGCCCATCAATACATAAAGAAATGTGAGAAATGCTAACTCTTCTCCCCTTTCATCCATCAGCCCACGGGGAAGTTAAACCATTTAACCAGCCCATGGCCATTTACGCAATGGAGACTGGACATTGTTAGGCCATTCCCCTAAGCGGTTGGGAACAAGAAGTTTATCGTAGCAGCAACAGACTATTTCACTACATGGGTCGAAACCACGCCACTTGCCAACATCAGAGAATCTGACATGAAGAAATTCGTATGGAAGAATATCATAACGAGGTTCGACATCTCTCGCGCCCTTATTTCGGATAATGGTACTCAATTCGACGGAAGATTGCTTCGGCAATTTTGTGCCTAATTAAAAATAGAGTTTTACAACTCCACCCCGACGTATCCTCAATGCAACGGCCAAGTAGAGGCCTCGAATAAGACCATCTTGGCCGGGAAAAAGAAGAGATTAGAGAAGGTGAAGGGGAGATGGGTCGACGAGCTCCCCCACGTGTTGTGGGCTTACCGAACTACGCCGCAAAGATCCACTGGGAAAACTCGTTACTCAATGACTTACGACACCGAGGTCGTGATACCCTTGAGATCGGCCTTCCAACAAATAAGAACCGATGACTTCGATTTCGAGCAAAATGCAGAGTTGCTAGGCAGAGAGCTGGACTTACTTGAGGAAAGAAGGGAGGAAGCACTGCTCAGGTTCAGATCCTATCAGCAGGAGATGAGCAGAGATTATAATAAACGGGTTAAACCAAGGGAATTCGGCCTTGGGGTTCTAGTCCTGAGGAAGGTTATGGGCAACACAAAAGTACTGGAAGAAGGGAAGTTAGGACCGAATTGGGAAGGACCATATAAGGTCAGATTATTCGTGGGCCCGAGCGCCTATTATCCTGATGACGCAGATGGGAAAGAGGTCCTTCGGCCATGGAATTCAGCTAACATAAGGGTTTTTTTTTATCATTAAGTACTTTGTATTCCTTACACCTTAATGCTATCAATGAATGAAGGACTTTTTAAAGATGAATGTATCTGTTGTTTGAAATTCTTCTCATCAAAGCAACAGGGTTTCTAAACAACCCCTCATTGGAGGCCAGCTCGGCTTGAGGATAGAACATCCTCTCAAGAGTTAGAATAACTCATTGGGTTTCTAACAAGTCCTCATTGAAAAAGGCTAGCTCGGCGTGAGGATAGAATATCCTCTCAAGAGTTAGAATAACTCTCAGGGTTTCTAACAACCCCTCGTTGAAGAAGGCCAACTCAGCCTGATGATAGAACATCCTCTCAGGAATGAGACCAGCTTGGCCTGGGGATGTTGGCCTGAGGATAAAACATCACTCTCAGGAGTGAAGCCAGCTCGGCTTGAGGATAGAATATCCTCTCAAGAGTTAGAATAACTTACAGGATTTCTAACAACCCCTCATTGAAGGAGCCCAGCTCGACTTGAGGATAGAGCGTCCTCTCAAGAGTTAGAAGTACGAGAAGTATGAACATGAGATGGCTGAGGCTTTAAAAGACCAAGAATCAAATAATGATGCTACAGATTTAGTAATCAAGAAGTTTTAAACAATTGCTATACGGTTCTGCGGAATTTGAAGAAGGTTTGTAACAACAACTCGTCATCGGAAGGAGGCCTGCTCGGCCTGAGGATAGGACATCTTCCCGGGGAGTTGGAATAACTCCCATGGCACCTAAACCAACCCCTCAAATGGCTAGCTATGCCACAGGGTTAGAAGAGCTGCCCAAGAGCTCCAATTCCGAGAAGGGATACAGAGAAAGGCCGAACTTACATAAAGAAAACACAACCAGAAAGGTACAAATAAAAAAAAAGGGACTTCATTACTTGAATGAAGCATTACAAAGGGGAAGCCCGACCTTAGAAGAGGCAAAATGGTTGAGGCTCCAAACTTGCTTTAAAATAAAAATCAAAACAAAAGTAAAAGCAAGGAAAAGCACTGGGGCAGCGCCGAACTCAGGCTTGGCTGCCATCCACCACTTCGGGCTGGGCTCCATCGTTCCCCTCCTCGTGGCCGTCGTCAGGTATCTCCACAACCTCATCCCTGGGGAAGGCATGGCGGTTGGCTGCGGTGTCTTGAAGGTCTCTAAGACGAGGAAGAGGGAGCTCCTGTGGAGCATCGTGATTCGTGGGCTCGGTCCCAACCACCTGTTCCCTAGCAGCATCGGCATCGATCGGAGGTTCGCTCCACAGGGGGAGTCTAAAGGCACACTGGCCCGCTCCAAGCCTTGCTTGTAGCCTAGGGCGGGGAGTTGGGTCTTCAGGCTAAGGACTTCCTTTGTAAGGTGGGAACCGCACTCGTCCCATCCTTGTTGCCAGAACTGGTTGTCACGGTCGGCTTTGGCAGCCTCCAGATTGCCTGCAATTTTCTTTTGTCTCTGCCTCAACTTGAGCAACCACTAGCAGGCTACGAAGTTCGGCATTGGCAACCACCACGACGGCTGCATCGTCTTTCGCCTTCTTCTCCTCCTCTTAGGAAGCCTTCAACCGTGCCTCCAGTTCCTGTAGGGTTGAGGCGCTTCGAGCCTGGTCGGCCTCTAAGTCCTTCACCTGCTGCACGAACAAGGTGAGAGCCTTGCCAAGCTTCTTGGTTTCCCTCGATAGCTCAGCATAGCGATCATGCAACACGGTAACGGCCTAAAA
Organism: Heliamphora exappendiculata; assembly: GCA_034768845.1. Taxonomy (NCBI): domain Eukaryota; kingdom Viridiplantae; phylum Streptophyta; class Magnoliopsida; order Ericales; family Sarraceniaceae; genus Heliamphora; species Heliamphora exappendiculata. Next base: position 8,398,749 of record JAOTRH010000002.1, read on the forward strand.
ATGCTGCAAAGACACACGCAAAATAAGAAAGTTAGCACCTAAAGAGAAATATTAGAAGCTACATGAATAGGCTTACCCTAACGCCGAGTTGGTTGAATCTGTCGAAGAGAGCGGGTAGGGACAAGCCAGAGTTGTCGGTGATGTCCAGACGAAGGGTGAGCCCCCGTGCGAGGCTTTGCGCAACGGTGCCCAACTTGGAGGAGTCATTCACGTTGACTGGGCGGCCTAGGACATTGAATTCTGGGAGCCATAGGGCGGGAGCCTCGACCTCCCTTCTCACCTAAGGCGTGACTTCGGCAATTGGGTTGCTGTCACCACGAACGAGACTGCGGCGCTGGGTTGGACGGGCTTCTGGAAGGGGTGAGGAGCTTGGCCGGATGATGGTTTGAGGAGCAGCCGGCACTTGCACGGCAGCCGAAATTGGAGCAAGAAGAGGTGGAGGGATCAGTAGAATTGGCTGCGGGGGCAGCGGTGGAGATGGTGTAGCAATTCTGGTAGCAGGTGTCACCGAGGTGCTTGCGGTGTTTCGGCCAAGGACGGCCGCTCTTAGATCGAATGTCCTCTGTCTCGTCATTTCTTCTTCTTCTTCTTCCAACTGGGGCAGAGAAGGGGATTTTGCTAGAGGTGGCGACAATGGATCTTGAAGCCGAGCTTCTTTGTCTCGAATGACCCGGCGATAGCTCGGCATGCAATCAAGTAGGTTTGGGGCCGAGCGGGTCTCTCGAATGTTGAGGCAACACTGTACTTCTCCGAAACTAGCTTGCCTTTTCTTTTACTTGGCTAGAGAGGCCACTGCAAAAAGAAATGAGAAGCCGTATGAAAAACAAAGACAATGATAAAGGAGTAATAACTAATGGATAGAGAAAATAAAGGGAGCTGAACCGACCTGGACTCCTTGGAACCCTTAGGATGGAGCGGCCAGCAAGTCCAACGTGGTTGGCTTGAAATTCAAAGTCTCCTCCCACCAAGATGTAGTCGTCGCTTTGTTTATCTGTTGGGAAGGTCGTGCACCATTTGTTGGGCAACACTCCTCTGGCGGAGGTAGTATGTATGGTCGTTGCAAGCTATGGTGTAGCTATGAAATAACTCGGGAATGACGAGATTCAAACCATATCGACAGTTTATCTCGACCACCCCCGTCACTACCCTTATAAAGTTTATAGAAACTTGCCAGGGTGTGAGGCGATAGGTAGCCAACATTTCCCTTATCATGGGATCGACGGGGAAACGGACCCCGGCCTCCACGATGGAGGCAATAGGAAATGCCACCTCGTTTCCCCTGGGAAGGAAATGAGATCCGGGGATGTTCGGGTCACAATAGGGAAGGGTAACTGAAGGAGGGATGCGATACGTGGCCCTAAAGGCGGCCAGGGCAGAGGGGGTATTCACCTCCTTGACGAACTTTCCGTTATTTTTCGCCATCGCTTTGGGAGAGAAGAACAAATAAATAAAAAGAGAAAAGAAAGAAAGAAAAAAAGACTTATGTTGAGAATCCCTAAAACTATGGGCAAGGGAGCCTATCAAGAGTGAGGGCGAAGGTAAAAAAACCTAGAACCCCACAACCCAGAAAGGTGCGAAAGGAGAGGAAAAATGCAAAAAAAAGCCATAGACAAACACTTACCGAACCAGGAGAGAGGCGCCGGTGACGAGTTTGATTTTCGTGTGCGACAGGGTCCGACAGGAGAGTTGCACATCAGTGGCGGTGGATGTGAAAGCCGGTGGGTCAAGAGATTTTCGTAGACAGGGAGAGGATGAAGAGCTTAAGGGAAAATCTGGAGTTGCAGAAGAAGAAAACGAGGCCAAATGCCTCATTTATAGGCATGGGCTTCTCTCGGGATCTAAAATGCCAACAGTCATCTCGGGCAAACGAAACGAAGCATGTCCGTCCTTGGAAAGGTGCGAAAACACCCCAATACGGATCAATCACGCTCTGACACGTGGCAAGCATAAATGACATTTAAAGAGCAATAAAAGATTTGGCAGCGACGTAATTAATGAGGCCGAAGTAAGGACAAGGAGGTTAATCAACTCCTCCCATGCAGAGCAAAAGGAAAGTTGAGGGGGCAAATGAAAAGGGATGGGCTGAAATCTGAACTTGGACCCGTTAAAACCCGATAAAGGCCCAAAGTAGGGAAGCTCGTCGAAGAGAGGGTAGTTCAGCCCATATGTGGGATTGCCAGGGGCCGACATGGCTATACTAACGACAAGCGTGGGATCGGTCTCTGATATCGCATTAAATGCGCTGACGTCGTATTAAATGCGATGTGACCGTGGTAAGAGCGACATTAACTGCGATTAGACCAAGTGTCTCTTACCCATCGACTGCCCTACAACCTCAGGGAGAACATTTAATGTGGGGAGCTCGGCCCGAAGAACGGGCCGAGATGAAATCATTTATGACGATGTGTGTGCGGGGGGGTCTGCAGGCACTGCCGGGACAGTGGCAGGGGTGGAGAAGCCGTTTTGAAATGACGTTTGTCAGGTAAAGCCAACATGAGGATTGAGGAGTGAGAATGGATCCTCAACACTATAAAAGGAAGAGGCTGAAAATGCCAGAAGTATGCACTTTCTAGCTCAAGGGGCCAAAACTCTGCCAATTTGGTTTCTTGCTAATTTACATCTTCTTAAAATGCCTTCTAACTTTATCATTGGAGTGGCTTTCAGCGAGACGCCGTCAGCTAGTTGACGTTTGTTTGTCTTTATAGGTTTTTTGGTCTACGGGTGAGTTCGATCGAGACAGGTTCAATTCATCAAATAAATATAATTTACGGACAACCCGTATATATATTTATATATATATATATATATATATATATATATAATATTAATTTTTTGGTTAATTGAAAAGAAAAAAATAAAATATAATACCTAAACAAGTTTTTTTTTAGTAACAAATATTATAAATTTTAGAGTTGCAGTTTCAAATGAAATTTGAACTATTTTTTATTTATTGACTAAAATTTTATCAAATTAGTTTAAGTTATTGACTAAAATTTTAACAATGCTACAATATCAAGATATCAACAACAATTTACAATCAATAATAAATTAAAAGAAAAAGAAAGTGACGGGCAATTAACAGAGAATAAAATTGTGCAAGTTAATTATGTTTAGGACGAATTTGTCTTGTTTATATATATAAAATAAGTTATAATTTTCTATACTTAGAATACAAAATCTTATATACATCATTGGTTTAGGGGGAGGTTAACTTCTACAAATACCCAGAAACCACCCCCCGCCCAAACCCAACAGAGCACCTAATCCTTCTATCTATCATTGCATGTGTTTTGACAATTTAAGTAATGTGATAACACACAAATTATTTTATCTATTCGTTATTTCATGTGATTTGATCATTTACGTAACGGGACAACACACAAATTGACAAAAATAACTATCTCTCTACATACATGTATATATATATATATATATATATATATATATATCTTTTTTTGGCTGAGGATGAGAGCTGCGTCTCTAATATACATGATTTTTTCTTACAAAAATAGAATCTAACTTGGGTGTTGGAGGCTTTCTCTCTGATCATCAATTAAGAATTTATTTTGTAGAAATTCGATAAACGAAATACTTGAGAGTTCGTGATTATTTTTTTCGTTGAATTTTTTTTTCACATTTTGTGAATTAGTATTTGTTACTTGAGAACTCGTGATTATCTTCCTCGTTGAATTTATTTTTCACATTTTGTGAATTAGTATTTGTTAGGCCAGCACAATTAGCAAAGCTTGGTTGGGTTCTAGGGCTTGAATCACAAAATGCAACTGATTTACCTTTCTTAATTTATTTACCTAACTCACCAACCCAAGCATCTAACCCACCTTAGGTGGATTCCACGTGATGCTTGTTTGTTCAAAGAATCGGATTTAGTATAATTAAAATGGTCCTATTTAATAAGGTTTATATTTATTTTTTTATTTTTTTATTTTTTTATAGATTATAAATAAAAATATATTTGCTAAATTTTTTATTTTTAAAAAATATAAATAAATATCAAAATTTGAAAAGTTCTTGTAATTAGAAAAAATATATTTTCATATATTTTACAAATAATTTTTTTATTCTATATTTCTTATTCTATCACTCCCGACAATTATTTTTGGCTATTCTCTCTAACCACCATCTCCAACTATCACATTTGACCATCATCTTCGGCCGTCACTTTCCACCACCATATATGGTCACTGCCTTCTACCATTATTTCTAACCACCATTAGTATCTTTTGCTATCATCATTGATAACACATCTGGTCATGACTTTCAGCCATTACCTCAGCGCCTTCAACTACTACATTCATCTATAACCTTCAACCACCACTTTTTTTAAATACCTATGTCATAATATATTTTTATTTTATTTTATAAATATAAACAAAAATATACTTTATTTATCGTAAACAATAAAAAGTTGTAAACATTACAAAACAGATGAGGTGTTTGGCAAAATTTTTAGTTTCTATTTTTAGTTTCTTGTTATTACTTTTAGCTATAAGGTAGAATTTATTCAAATTATTCACAATTTCTATTACAAATTACAACTATTTTTTTTTCTATTTTAGTTATAATTTTTATCAAACACTCACAATTTCTGCTACAAGTTATAATTTATAAATTGAAATTACATTTTTACTTTTACTTTTACTTTTTATTTTTTGCTTTCGTTTTTTTTTGTGGGATGCAATATTGTTTTGTTTTTTTACTCTTGTGCAAAATTATTTGTTCAGCAACAACTTATATTTTTGCGTTTTACTTCTTATTTTTTTGAGGTCCAAAATTGTGCACCATTCCCTTTTTTATAATTATTTTATGAAGTAATTAAAAAAATAAACAATATAAAATCTTTGACAAAAATTTAAATTAAATTAAAATGCTTAAGAAACAAACATATAACTTATAAAATTAATATCATTAATCTATGAATTTTATACGAAATAAATATCTTGTTACATAATTTACTTGCTAAAACAATTTTTTCTAAAAAATCTCAAGTTACAAAAAATAAAAAATTCAATTATAATACGATTTTAAAAATAAAAAATATATAAAATAAATTTAAATCAAAATTTACAGTACTTGTTTTATTTGTTATATTTTTCTTATTTTTTAAATTTATGTTTGTAGAAATCTAATAATTTTTTTTGATGCAGTGATTGTTAGTTATTTAATGCATAAATTTTTTTTTTGAATTTGAGACCAATTCTATAAGTGCTTACATCATATTTTATAATTTTTTATCGAGAATATTATTATAGTCTATCATATGCTATAAAAGCTTGATGAAAAAAATTAATATATATATATATATATATATATACAATGTGCTCAAATTACTTAAATGACGACAAGTGGCGCATTAAGGAAAGGCCAACGGTTAAAAGAAATTATTTCTATGAGAAGTATAAAGATATATTTAGGGTAGTGGGTAGTTATTAGTAGTTTTTTATGAAAAAATTCTAAAAGTATATTTATTGTATTCAATGTCAAAGATACACTTACACAATCTGGCAAACCGCTTGTTTTTCTTTTATCGTTTATTTTCTTTCTTTGTAATTTTCATTTCAGTTTATAGGAGTAGCATGCATTCTTTGTAACCGGTTCTACATCGAAGTAATAAAATTCAGATTTTATTGCTTTTCATCTCATCTTCTGTGATTTTTTTAGCGAAATCTTGAAGCACGGTATAGGACCCAGAGCAATCATTTGATACTTAGAAGAATTTTCTTTTTCAAATAAAATTTAATTTGTTTTTTGTTAACAAATTTTGGCACGCCAAATGGGACACCATACTAAGTGAGGAGAAATGATAAATATCCACAAGAATGGCCAATCTAAGGGCCTAGAGAGGCTCTCTGCATAAGAAAGATAGAAAGTTCTTGAAGTTTTCAACAATTCAAAAGTGGTTGAAGTATTATACAATCCAACCGTCGAAGAGCAAGAGTTCGTGAATGCAATAAGGGTTATAGTATAAAAAAATTGTAGTTTTCCACCAGTGAGGGTGAAAGCGGAACAGTAAATATCATCAATGGTCCCCATCATCACAGGTTATCAACAACGTGTATATTACTATCCTGTTTATGAGAAGTATCTACCTTAATGGATCCTATCATCATGGGTTACCAACAATATATATTTTATAATTCTATTTTTGAGATGTATCCTACTCTAGTACCAGTTGGTTTTGACAGAATTAAACAAGCTAAACTATATGTTAATTTTTATAAGAATAAAGAATCTATAACACAGGTTCAACAATCTTTAAACATTTTCTATGTAGTTGGCCAACAAATAATGGCTAATAACGAAATTGAACAACATGTAACAAAGGTTGAACAATATTTAAAAAGTATCCCTATAGTTGGCCAAGAAATCATGACCAATATGGAAGAAATAATTGAAATAGTTTAAGATTCGTATAGTTCGCCAAGAAAATCATGACCAGGATGGAAGAAATAATTGAAATAGTTCAAGATTCCTATAGTCTGGACCTTTGAAAGGCTGGGGGACAACTTCATAAGTCAATAATGACTAAATTAGATTTTATTTTGTCAAAATATAGCGCCAAAGAATGGTGACAAAAAAAAAAAGAAAAAATTGATTAAACTAGAAAGAAGAATTTTCCATTTTTCTAAATCTACAAAACTAAAAAAATAAAAAAGAATTTATGTCGATATTTTCAGCGAAAAAATTCAATGTCAAAGTTGAAATTATTTCAACTAGATCCCAAATGAAATTATGAAAGAAGAAAGAAATTTACCAATAAAAATAATATTTGACACAAAAAAATAGGCTTGTCTCGCCTATCGATTTTTGTGAAAAAGTAAAACAGAGACATTAATGTAGTGGTACATAAAGGAAAGTCATGAAGCAAGGATTTGGTATGTATGCAACCATTGCACATTAATGTAGTGACACATACTTACTAGGATGCACATTGATCGGTTTGGTTCAGTTTTGTACTAATTTTAGAATCGAACTAATTTTTATCGGTTTCAATCTTTTGGATCCAGGATCAACCAAATCATGTTGTAGAACCAAACCAAATCAATAAAAATCGGATTTGTTCAATTTGAAACCACAATTTTATGAATTTTAAAAATTACTTTGTGCGCATGAAAAGAATTAATGCATAAGTTTTAAAAGTTTGAAATAAATAACAAATAAAAATTAATATCCATACAGTATAATAAAAGTATGAAATAAAATTTTAAATAATTATTTTATAATTTTTTTAGTGAAAGAAATAATAAATATCTAACAAAAAAATCATAGAAATAAATGACATATAACAAATAAATAACAATTAATAATAATTATATAATCTAATGATTCTTTTTTTTTAATTTGTAAAGTTATAAATTTTTTTTTATTTCTATATGAATCTCACGATAATTATATATGTAATTTAATGGTTAACATTTTTTTATTTTTTTATATATGTATATACATATATACATTAATCATGTCCATACGGTATGATTTTCGGGTTGATTCGGATTTATCTCATATTAATTCAGTAACCGAACCAATATTATCTATTTATCTTTTTTAGGACCCATAACCAAACTGATTACTTGTAAAAACCAAACCAAATCAATCTGTAGAGGTCGAGTTTGTTCACCTTTCAGATTTTTCAAGCCTCTTGTACACCCATAATGCTTGCTGTTGATTCAAAACATGGAAGATTCCATATTCAAATAATGGGCTCCATCTTTCTTCAATTTTGTACTCTTTCACGGAATCCTTTGATTTTGTACTCTTTCATGGAATCCTTTGATTTTGTACTCTTCTATGTTTGGCACGAATCTGTTGAGCAGTATACACGTATGTTGAGATCAACACACCGGCAAGGCTACAGTGGAGAACCTTGCTTTAACAACTTCGAAAGAGAAAAAATTAATAAATAAAAAAAATCCCTATCGAAATATGTCAAAATTTACCTATCGAGCTATAAAGTTAATGTTGGTCGCCTATCTTGTCACGGCTTGCTAAATATGCTGCCCCAATGTGGGTGCTTGTTCATGATCCATTGAGAGATAAAATTTATATTTAAAACTAAAAAAAATGTCCCGACACATAGAGCAAAATGCTTAAATGGGATAGGTAAAAGTAACAAGGCTGTTTGTTGATTGCTATATCTATTTTTTTAAAAGTGTTAATTAAAATTTTAGCCATTTGTAGCTATCAAAAATTCGACTTTGATTAATTTAGTCATTTGTGACTATCAAAGATTCGATATTGGTGTAATATTACAACTCTTTAAGAATTTGAGAACTCTTAAAGAATTTAATAGCTCTCATTCTTAAAAAGTTTGGATATTATTTATAACATATTTTATAATTTTTCGTTGAGAATATTATTATAGTCTACTATGTGTTATATATATATATATATATAAAGTGCACATATTACTTAAATGGCGACAAGTGGCTTAAGAGAATATCAGCGGTTAAAAGATATTATTTTCATGAGAAACACAAAGTTATATTGAGGGCAACGAGTAGTTATTGATAGTTTTTTATGAAATTTTTTTATAAGCATATTTATTGTATTTAATGTCAAAAACACACTTATACAATTTGGCAAATCACCTGTTTTTTTATTTTATTTTCTTTCATTGTTATTTTTATTTTAGTTCATTGGAATGGCCTGTAGTTTTTGTAACCGGTTCTATATCTAAGTAATAAAATTCAAATTTTATTACCTTTGATCTCATTTTCTGTGATTTTTTTGACGAAATTCTAAAATATGACGTATGACCCATAGCAATTCTTGATATTTGGGAGAATTTTACCTTTCAAAAGAGATTCAATTTGTTTTTGATTAACAATAAGATATAAGATACACTACACGTCAATTTCAATTGATTGAAACAAAAATTTATTTTAGTTTGATTTAATTTTTTATTTTTAAATCATTCTTTTGTGTTTTTCATTAAATAAAACTCTTATCGAAGTAATTTTAAAAAGAAAAAAAATTCAAAAAAAAAATTTTTAAATAAAAAAATTTCCCAAATCGGGTCTGTTGTACCCAACGCCCCTGTTTTTTTTGGGTTTATTTCACTGACCTCCCCTGAAATTTATCAAAATATCAATCACTTTCCATATGATTTTGAAAATGTCACTAATCTTTCATTAAATTTAATTTTTGAATCAATTAAGCTAAATTGTTAAATATTCCATTAACTGTAACAGAAATCACAATCTCTCTCCTACTTGTCCTCTCTCTCTCTCATATTTGTCCTCTCTCTCTCTCTCTCTCTCTCTCTCTCTCTCTCTCTCTAGTTTTTATTAAAAAAAAATTGAACTGAAGCAGCAAGAGAGACGGTCCCTGACGCCAACCTCCGACCTCCACCACTGCCGTCGCCACTTTCGACCTCCACCACCTGCCGCCTCCGTCATCGTTTCGTCGCTGACCCCCGCCGCTCACCGCCTCAGTTCAACCATCGACGCTCTCTTTCTCGCTGCTCTCCCCCTCCGGCGACGCCACCCTCTCTCTCTTTCTCTCTGTATGTATGTATATATATACAAAAAAAAGAAAAAAAACGAGACTATGTTTTTGTATATATATACACATACATACAGAGAGAGAGGGTGGCGTCGCCGGAGGGAGAGAGTAGCGAGCGAGAGGGCGCCGGTGGGTTAGCAGAGGCGGTGAGTGGCGGTGGGTCGGCGACAAAACAATGATGGAGGTGGCGGTGGTGGAGGCCGGAGGTGGCGACGGCAATGGTGGAGGTCGGAGGTCGGCATCAAGGACCGTCTATCTCGCTGCTTCAGTTCAATATTTTTTTTTAATAAAAACTTGAGAGAGAGAGAGCAGAGGAAGGGAGAGAGAGAGAGAGGACAGATAGGAGAGAGAGTAAGAGGACATGGAAGAAAAAGAGGGTGATTTTCGTTACAATTAACAAAATATTTAACAATTGAGTTTAATTAATTTAAAAATTAAACTTGAAAAGAGGTCAGTGACATTTTCAAAATAATAAAGGAGATAGTTGATATTTTGATAAATATAATGGGCGAGTGTAATTTATTTTTTTTTATTTTTTAAAATCCCGATTTCTCATTATATGCTCTGAACTCCTCAGATCTCGATCTCTCTCTACATATGCATCAATTCGTCTCTCTGCGTTTTCTTTGAATCCTTTTGAAGGGATTCCGGATCGGCTACGATCCAATCGGAAAATCGTAATAATGGCGGCATCGCGACGCCTCCGGGACCTGCAATCGCAACCGGCGAACAAGATCTGCGTCGATTGCCCTCAGAAGAATCCGCAATGGGCGTCGGTGTCGTACGGGGTGTTCATGTGCTTGGAGTGCTCCGGGAAGCATCGCGGCCTCGGCGTCCACATTAGTTTCGTCCGATCCGTCACCATGGACTCCTGGTCGGAGATCCAGCTCAAGAAGATGGAGGCCGGCGGCAACGAGCGGCTCAACACCTTCCTCGCTCAGTACGGCGTCTCCAAGGAGACCGACATCGTCACCAAGTACAACACCAACGCCGCTTCCGTGTACCGGGATCGTATCCAAGCCCTTGCCGAGGGGCGCCCCTGGCGAGATCCACCCGTCGTTAAGGAAAATATTGGCGCCGGCGGGAAGAAACCGCCGTTGAGTGGTGGTAGAAATGGTGATTCCGGCGGGAATGGAGGATGGGATAGTTGGGACAACTCCGACGACGGAAAATTCCGATCGTCCGTTGATGTGAGGCGGAACCAGTCGGTGAGCGATTTTAGGAACGGCGGAGGCGGCGTAGGCGTCCCTGCCAAATCCAGATCGACCGATGATATTTATACGCGGGCACAGTTGGAGGCTTCGGCCGCAGGTAAGGAGAGTTTTTTCGCCAGGAGGATGGCGGAGAATGAATCGCGGCCGGAAGGTGTACCTCCGTCGCAAGGTGGGAAATATGTGGGGTTCGGATCAAGTCCGTCCCCAGTGCCGAGAAATAATTCGCAAGGCGATATGCTTTCTTCTGTTACTCAGGTAGTTTTGTAGTACTCTTTATGCTTGATTTAACATCTAAATATCTGAGAGTTATATATATCTTATTTTTTGATTTATTGATCTTGTTTGTTTCAATGTCTTATGGAGGGATTTGGTCGGCTATCTGTGGTTGCTGCATCTGCAGCGCAGTCTGCAGCCAGTGTTGTTCAAGCCGGCACAAAGGAGTTCAGTTCCAAGGTATTTGGCACTTCACTTATTTCAACTTGTCTTCATTTGCTTATTAAAACCAACATTTTTTGGTGTGTTTTTGAAGCAATTATTATGAATTGTTTTATGTGTTGAGGTTTCTACAATCATATAGGTATGTATTGTGTTGATTTGGCAATTGCTTGTACAACTTTAATTTCAATGTCCTATTAGATTTTGTTCTTAGTGGTAGTGCTGATTATCATGAATATGATTGTGCATTGCTAGATAATTCTTTGCAGGAAAACCCTTATCATGGTTACTTTTATGAACAAAACCATTATAGATTCTAGATACTTCTACAATGCCACTACCACATGAGAGGTCTTGGATTGTAATTTTGTACCCAGGAAGATCTAAATCAGTACTTGTCTTGGGAGGATGATATGACCTCCCATGGTTACCAGATCTTTGCATAAATGCACCTCATCTTACATTTACATTTAGAATTGGCTTATGGTTCAAGAATGCATTTTCAAGTTAGGAATGCATCAAGTCTTACCCTCTCTACCATCTTCAATTTATGGGAATCGATGTTGAGTGATGTTTTTTGATTAGTAAAGGGCTTGATGAAATTTTGAGGCCTTGAATCTATATTTTGTCAAAAATAAGCTACAAAACAATCGTCTTGTTTTAATTGATTGGAAGTCGTTCTTTCTTATGTAATCAATAGAAAAGAAGTTTGAGATAATTCACAATCGGATATGATTTTGAAAAATTACAAATACCTACCCCGTGATATCTATCAAATGCAATCAGCTCATCGTAGGTTTGGAAATTATAAATACTCCCTTGTTAGAATTTCTCTAAAAAAGGTCTAACAAAAACTCTGGCTTTCCTTCCTTTTCCCCTCCTTTCTCCCCATCCAACCATCCGCATCAATCTCCAATCTCTCCATTGCCTTTCCTTCCTTTTCCCCTCCCTTTTCTCTACCCAACCGTCAATCTCCAACCTCTCCTCAATAACACCTTGCACCATCACCAACATCATTACAAAATCACAACAGATCCTTCTTTTCCCCCACACCCACATTCGGACCACAGCACCCTTCCAACACATGCTTCCAATCGCAATCATTGAAATCATCGGCCCCCCACCACCATGGTTGCCACCCAATCCATCCACTCCTGTTTAATCATCCATCTCCAAATCCAACATTGCCATTCAACCAACATCCACATAGCTCAAGAAAAACAAATAGAGATACTAGTTGGTTGGGGCTTGCTATTGGGAGAAAATTCTTACTCAACTTGCCTTTGACTGGTGTAGGTTTTTTCAAATTCAACTTGTTGCCTACCCACTCATTCCTAAAAGTAGTGAGTTGGATAAATTTTTATGTAGTTTGAGCAGTTTGGCAGGTTAAATGTTTGAAAAAATTTGTAGAACAAAGAACTAACTTAATGCTAATTGCAGTAATAAACTAGCAAATTGCAGTACAATTCTATTTTACAATTTTAGCAAATTAAACTTGGCTAAATGCTATACGCAATTCATAACTAAAAAGGTAGTATAAGCAATTGAACTTAAAGTACTGCAACACAATCCAGGCAGCAAATTAAACTTTAGCAAATTAAAGCAACAAATTAAATTTATAAGGAAAAAATGCACATAATTTTTGCAAAATTTAACTTAAGCGGATTGGGTGGTGTTGATAAGTAGGTGGACAAAATATAAAACGTTCCCAGTTCACTCGCATAACTTTTGTTAAATAACCTGCCCAACCACTCCCACCCATACTCAAAAATTGTGCGAGTTGGGAAGGGTTAACACGGGTAGCGGAGTAGATGAATTAATTGGGCGCCCTTGTTGTGTGGGGTACAGAAAGGGAAGAGTAGGGAGAGACAATGAGATAAGAGCTCTTTGTTAGGCAGAAATAGGTTGGAATAGAATGACCATTTTTTTTTCAAATTCCTTTTTTCATATTTGATATCAATTTTGAAAGTGGGAATTGTCATTCTATTGGGACAGCTATTCCATAAAAAAAGTGGGAATATTTATTTCTTCCTACAACCTAAGGAATAGGTATTCCATTCCAATATGGAATCATACTATTTATCACATCATCATTGCCATCGCTCTGCCATTGTCGCCGCTACCGCTGCCACTACCATTATTGTCATCACAAGTCCACAACTACTGACAACTAAAGGTGTCCAATAGACCCGAAAAACCTATGAACTAACCTAACTCGATATCTATGGGTTGGGTTGGTTCGGCTCTGTTAAGTAATGGGTTGGATCCTGGGCCTTAAAAATATTAAACCGATGTAGTTAGATCGGTTTTCGGGTTAAGAGTTTTTTAAAGAGTTAATTAGAGTTGAGTCATACTTTTAGAAATGTTTTGTAGAAGAGTTCCATTCATTAGATCACTTTTCTATGAGGTCCTATTTTAAAAATTTTAAATTTTAAAAGCCTATTATACCCTTGATCATAATAAACATACAGTTCGTTCCCACATTACTCAGCCCCTCCCACACTCTGTCTTCCTCCCTCCTGTAGCCTCACAACTAGATCTGTCACCGTCGTCCCTCACCGCCCTCACCGTCGCACCTCGCCGTCGTCCCTCGCCGTTGCTGTCGCACCAACCGTCGCCGTCGCACCAATCGATTCTTTGCAACTCTGGGGTACACTCCTAGCTCTGATCTTGTCTCTGGAATTTTCTTCTTCTTCTTCTTTGCAATGTGAATATTCTCAATGTGATATGCTATCTGGAATCTTCTTCTTCTTCTTTGCTATGTGAATATACTCTAGCGCACCAATTGATCTGATATGGTCTCTGGGTGGTTCTTAATGTGAACATTCTCATACCAAAAAAGACAACACCAGAAATTTGGGAAAAAAATTCTCATTTTGTGAACATTTTCAGTTTGGATATTCTCATTTTCACAGAAGCAATTTTGTTCCTAGTGTACAGAGCAAGAACACCACCATGGTTGCTTCAAAGATCGAGAGACGACGACGACGGCCAGCACGACGGCAAGGGCGAGAGGCGATGACGACGGTGAATGCGAAGGCGAGAGCGAGAGGTGACGAAGAGGGTGAGCGCAAGGGCAAGGGCGAGCGCGACGACGAGGGCGATGGCGATGATGACGGCCAGTGAGAGAGGCGACGACGATGGTGAGCGCAACGGCGAGGGAGGCCACGCTGATGCCTCTGCTGGTAGAAACGAGAGAGACACACAGAGAGGGACGGAGAGCCCAATGGGACTGGGTAGGAGCAGTTTGAGTGTTTTCTCTTTGCGCTAATGAGAAGAGGTTGAGAAGTAGGGGCATTTTGTGAATGTTATTACTGAATGAGACTGGGTTGAGCATAAAACTTGTAAGGGGACTTAAGTGAACTTGACTTATTAAAGTAGGACTTGACAAAAAAAATTTATTTTTTAAATCGACCCAATCTAAGACTTGAAAGATAATATATAAATCATATAAAACTATTATTTATATTATTTATGCTTTTAGTTATAGTTAAAAATGTGTAAATTAAAAATAAGAGTGGAATTTAAGCCATTTATCTTGAAATTTTATACAAAAAATTAAGCCGCTCATAAAATAAGGCATATATTATTACTTTGGAATATTTTATTAAAAAAAATATTTAATTTAATTGAATAACAGTTTCAACTCGAACCAATTCGAGTTTATATGGGTTGAGTTGGTTCTAAAGTATGGATGGTTTGGTTGTGGGTTCAATATTTTAGAACCGACTTTGATCGGGTCGGTTCTGGGTTAAGTCCCAAACCGACCCATGCCCACCATCACTGACAACCACTGCCACCACCACACTACCACAACCATAGCCACTTTGCCATTGCCATTGCCATTGCCACCACCGCTTCATCACGTTATTGCCACCACTACCACCACCACCACCATACATTGTCACCACTAGTGCCACCGCCACCTTGCTATCACCACCGCCAGCACCCATCACTCCCATCGCCACCACTCCATAGCCACTTTGCCACTACCACCACCACTATCCTATCGCCGCTGTCGTCGCTAGCATTGCCCCTGGCCCACCACTACCTCATCGTTACCGTCGTCATTGTCACCACGACTAACAATGCTAGTACTATTGTCACTCCACCACAACTAACACTGACAGTAATACCGCCGCTGCACCACCACCACCGCCCACCATCGCTACTACTGCCACTGCCGATGCTACTTTCTGCGCCACCCCGCTATAACACTCTTTTCACATCATTTAAGTTATTTTGAGATTATCATATTATTTTTTTAATAATAGAGCATTGTGAGATTTATAATTTATTATTTTTATCATATTTGATGAAATTTTAATAAATTTTGTTAATATATCAGAGTTAGTCATCGTTTGTTAAAATTTTTGCATTATATTTCATTCCATTAGCCAAACATACCAAGTATAGGAATGAAAATGGTCATTTTATGCTCATACTATTTTATGTTGACAATCAAACAGTACAATGAGAATGAACATTCTATTCTATTCTAGCTTGCATTCTATTCTCACTTCAATTCTATTTCCACATCATTCCATTTATGCGTACCAAACAAGTGGTATGAGTGAAAAAGAAATCAACCCTTCCAATGCGAGTGACTGTGAATAGGATTCTCAGCAACCGGTGGCGCTAATGGTGGTGAGTGGTGGTGTCAGCAGTGAGAAGTGCTAATATTGAAAGAGTAGCCATTAACGCTGCCATAATAAAGGTACAAATCCAAATCAGTGGTAGTATACACACAAGAAAATGACCTCCTCTTCCCTCTCTCACCAAACCCTTATAGTCTCCACTACTGACACTACCTTACGTTATTAACTAGCGGTCGTGTGCCCATGCATTTGCGTGTGGGTCATGAATTATAATATTTTAAAAATTGTAGTTTATATTTTTAACATTTTTAACTGTTTTAAAAGAGAATACAAAGAATAAAAACATCAAATTACTTTTGGGATTTTTTAAAAATAAAATGTCACACAAAGCTTTACCAACTTGGGTGTTTTCTTATTATAATAGTATAGAAATTTATATTTTTAACCTTTTCAACTGTTTTAAAAGAGAATACAAAGAATAAAAATATCAAATTACTTTTGGGATTTTTTGTAAATAAAATGTCACACAAAGCTTTACCAACTTGGGTGTTTCTTTATTATAATAGTATAGATAAGATAAAGCACTTTGTCTTCTGTGTTGGTTTATTCAATCTTCTTTGTATCCTCAACAGTTTGGGCATGTATAATGCCTTCCAAATGAATATTTAATTTGCTCTATTTTGTTTGTCCCTTGAAGTGTTGCCAGTCAGTACTGATTCTGGTTGGTTAATGCCAATGAGTTTGCAGGCCCCGTCATCTGCAGTATGTGGATGAGATAATTGATATCGCGATTATGCATTTACTCGGGCTTAAGGAATATGTTTTTTGTTGAAGTTCTTTGCACAATTCTATTGGTGAAATTTCCAGCATGTTAAAATCTCCTGATCCATTTGGCAAATTTAGATTTATTTTTCATCTGGCCAATATGTCCTATTGAAGTTCTTATTAATACGTCTCATGGTTGTAATGATATTAATAATAGCAAAGATAAGATATGAATCATTGAAGCAAAACCAATGGGTAAACCGCTCCTAACAGGTGAGAGAGGGGGGATATGATGCCAAGGTGAATGAAACGGTCAATGTCGTCACTGCCAAAACAACAGAGATTGGACAGAAGACATGGGGGATCATGAAAGGGGTCATGGCACTGGCCTCGCAGAAGGTGGAGGAGTACACTAAGGAAGGTGTCAGCTGGAAGCCTGATGGCTGGCAACAAAATGAAAGCGAGAGAAATGGCTACTATCAGGATTTTTTGCAGGAGTCAAAAGGGGGGAGTTCCGGAGGAGGGAAGTCCTCATCTGGTGCACATTTTAATCCTCCCATCTCTGGCTCTTGGGATGATTGGGACCTTAAAGACAACAGGAAAGAAGAATCCGCAAAGGTTGCAGCATCTAGTAAAGGTGATGATTGGGCAGGTTGGGATGATGCTAAGGATGATGGATATGATAATTTCAACCAGAGCGCATCAAATACAAAAGCCGTTGGTCACAACGGAAAATCAGATGCCAAGTGGACTGATGGCGGCTTTCTCTAAGGTTAGTACATTGTGCCCAACTTTTCTTTGTTTAGTTCTTTTGGCTTTTTAAAATTGATTGTCCCATGTACCTTGGTGGGAAGGGCCTTTCTGTTTGAGAATAGTTTACATATGTATAATTGTGAATGTTATGGGCTAATTGCCCAACCAATGAGGACAACCGCTGCCTTTTTGTGCGAGCAACATTGTTCGCAACTCCTGAACTTAGATTGCTATACTGTATTCTGTATAATTTTTTCCTTTACCTCTATGTATTGCACTTAATTAGAAATTTGATCATAAAGTGTTTCTCTTGCATTTTTTGTGTGGGTAATCATGATTTTATTTTTAGCTGGTAGAACAAATTCGCATTCTTATGAATATGTTTGTTTCCCCTTTATTTAGTGGCTGTAATTTTTCCTTATGTAGTTGATGCATCACTTTTACGGGTGGGTACAATGCCAAATGGTACCCTGTGAGCACATTAAATCTTTGCTGTGGTTGAGACTTGAGAATCTAATCTCAAAGCCCAGTGGCAACCGGTATTCTGTATCTTGTAGCTAGGAAGCCTGGATTTTACGTGAGTGAGGCCAAAAGTGGGACGGGTATCTTCAACCAAGGTCAAGCATTTCTGCACTTTTTGCTAATAGTTGCTTCTCCATTTTATCTGTTGGCACTGTTATCCTTTTTTGGGATGCCACCCGATCACAAAGAAAAAACGCACCCTAACCATGTGGTGATAAATCAACACCTACCAAAAAGAGGACAACAACAAAAACCTCAAAAGGCAGATAAAGAATCTATAAAAACTATCGTAACAAACCCCCAAATGTCCCTTGCAAGATCACAATGAATAAGAAGATGAGATGTAAATTCCCCATCCTTCTTACACACAACACCAATTTGTTAGCACCAACCCTCTCCGCATTAGATTATCACTACTAAGGATCTTTTCATGTACTGCAGATCAACCAAAGAAAGCCACTTTCAGAAGTGCTCTCACTTTCCAAACACTCCTCCTTGAAAAAGAGTTTCTCCTCTTGTTCTGTTGGCACTTGTAGAAAGACTTAACAACAAAGCACCTCCTTTTTTCCCCACTTCACCTACAGAGTTCACTGCCCCATCTGCTCCTCCATGCTCATACAAAACTCCTAATAACCTCAGAAACTGATCCAACTCCTAATCCTGCACATTCCTTCTCAACCCAATGTCCCGAAGTGTTGGCCATATTCACCCCAAACCCAACATATTTGAGATTAAAGGGTTTTTATCTGTAGCTAATTAAAAAATACCCCAAAAAAACTTTGCAAAAGGCTCTATCCCCACACCACACGTCATGCAAAAAATGGACGCGCTTCCCACTATCGACCTTGAAGAAAATATGTTTGGCAAACTCATAGATGTGGTACCCATCTCATTATCCTTGTTATGTTCAAACCCTTACCTTTTGTCATTTGTTGCCTTGTTGGTTGCATATTCTTAAGTCTCTAAATGTGGAACGGTGGCGTTTTTGGAAATTATTCTGCCTTGAATTTAATCGTTATTAAAAAGTTATTCTGGAAAATATCGATAATAATTCAAAATAAATTTGAGAAAAAAAAATCTAACTTTAAAAAGTAATATGCTTATAATAAATCTAAGTTGTTTAAGTTCTCATTATATAATGTCTCAAATGATTCGGGAAATTTGCAAAGAAAACGGAATATTTTGTAATATTTTGTCAGAGAAGTTTGTTACTTTGATGTGGCAAAGTCTGTTGTCTTTGGGAATTCTAGATTCAATTGCTAAATTCATACAAATGTTTTAGGATCTTCATTGGTTGGGTTGGGTTGGGGTTGGGAACGTTTTTAAACAAACTCGCCTTTAGTACATGGAGATTTTTCAACTCGTTGTCAAGCTACTTGTTGTTTAAACTATAACAGGTTTTACATGGTTTCGAACTTTTGGTTTGGCGGTTGAAGGGTATTTTTCTAATATAAAAAACAGATGGTTTTTTCCTGGTAGACTCTGACACCTTATAGACACATTTTATTAGAAAATACCACTTTTAACATATATTAATTTGTACTGTTATGCGAACAAAATATAAGCTAAGGAAGTAAATTTAAATAAGTAATCAATAACAAATAAAAAGCATAATTAAACCAAAATTACACTTATCATGCATCTTGGTGAGAGTCTATTTAATAGCTAGCTAATAAGGTTTTCTGCAAAAGAATAAAAGAGGGACCTGGCACTTTCTGTAGAGTCTAGAGGGAACAAATAATGGGTTATTGGAATGATTTAAAGGAGATGAGATTGAATGTGAGTTGAAAAACTATAATTAAAGTATCTAGTAAGGGTCGGGTTAGGTTGATGAGCGGATAGAGAAAATATAACATGCATCTAGCCCACTCGATGTGTTTTATTCAACCAACCCACCACACCACTTACTCCCACAAACAGCATGGGTTGGGTCAGGTCAGCATGGACAATCAAGCTGCCGGCACGCCCCTAAGAATGGTGTCCACTTTGAAATTTGACCTGGTTTGGCTAAATCCCTTGTCTGCTGACAATAACCAGAAACTCCATTTCTGATCGATCATTTATTAGTTATCATGCATGGAGAGTTTGAAGCGTAATGAAGGTTCTAAACTTGGTACAAGCAGTAAATATTTAGCTACAGAATTCATTAAGCTACAGCTAGGTATCACACAGGCACGGCAACATCCTTGCCACAAATTGTCTTAGACACTGGAGCCTCATCTGCTGCTGTTGCTAAATCATGTTGTTGAATCACTAGCACAGATGGCACAATACCTTTGCCCGACGAAGCTAGGAGGTCTCCAACGGGCCCCAACTCGACGTGCTTGGCTTCACGTTCTGCCAGTTCTTCTACCATGGCTGGTGGAAACCGACCCTTCCCAACAATCAGAAGCTCGTATTCCCTGCTCCGTCCTATTGCCAACGCTGCCTCCATGATATTGTTTGTCACTGTCTCTATGTACTCCGCCATTCCATTCCACCTCTTTTGGAAGCCTGCCACTGCAGCATCGTCCAGCTCCTGATATTCAACAAAGTTAAATTGATAAACATCATCAACACGTTTCGTTAGTTTCAGGTTTATGGTCTGCATTAACTTTGTCTGAGTAATGGTATTTGCAAACAGGATAATCATATAGAAAATTCCTGGATATGCCTGGGGATGGCAATGGGGTGGGACTGGAGTGGGGATGTGTGCCATGCCCTATTTTTTTAGGGCAGGAATGGGAATGGAAAGTTCGGGGAAGTAGCGGGGTAAATGGGGAAGGAGAACAAATACTGTCTTCGCCTCATTTGCTATCGGGGGCAGGGGAAATATGTACATAACAGAATGGGAACATGTGGGGCGGGGTGAGATAGAAAAAATTTACGTCCCTATACATGGCCACAGGCCATTTTGCGCCCTCTATTTTCTGATCCAGAGGTTTGTCAGGGGTGCTTGACATTGTTGAAACTAGTAGTTTATAAATTGGTAGCTTGTAGCAGAAGTTACAAGTGCCTGGTAAAGATTGTAAATTGTAACTAAAAAAAAAAAAATAGATATAGTTTATAACAGAAGTTGTGGGTATTTGGAATAGATTGTAACTTATAACTAAAAGTATTAGCAAAAAGCTATAGCTATGATATTGATTGATCAAAATGTCCGCCGTGCACAACTTTGAGATTCATGTCTGTGCCGTATGGCTCTCTCACTTTGATGCTTGTTTACTGTAGTTATGGTATTTGATTGATCACATGCATGCTAGGGTCTAAAGAAAACTTCACCTTCTCCTGCTTTGGGTTCATTGGGGCAACAGAGAGACTATAGCTCCTCTCGCCACTCTCTTCCGGCATTGGCTGTAAGGTGATGGCATTCCTCTCGGCCAGCCTATTTCTCTGAACAATCCTTGCGACGGTCACCCTAACCGCGGGATGTTGCACTATCCTGCTACCCAACTCCAATGCCTCGCGATTGTCAGGCCCTCCAAAGAATATGACACACACCTTCAGAACTGCATTAGTGGGATCTAAATTCTGCTGGAGGTTGGCTCCAAATCCACGGTCCACGAGCACTGCCACTGAGCACGGAGCGTTCTTTAGCACCCTCTGATTGACCCCTCTCCAGCCGTGCCCTGCATCCTCCTCTTCCTCGTTGCCCTCTCCTCTCCACTGTTTGTGAAATGGTAATACAATCATTGCCACCCTCTTCTCTTCGGCGACATGGCAAATGTCTTCGTGCATCGTTGGCAGTGCCGAGACTGCGGTTGTAGCTCGGACCGTGACACGGCCGAGTTGGCTGTAAGCTTCAAATGCGGCCATGACATGGCTGTGAGATGAGCCACCTCTGAAGGGGTTGGTGCACGGAAAGCCGTTCTTTCTAGAAAGCTGGACCATGACGATGGAGGAGGGCCTGTCAGTGAGTTCGATTAGGCGCATGACGTAGAGTTTCATTGAGGATTTCTTGGTGGACCGAGTTGCCTCTACAAGCTTGATGAGCGAGGATGAGTTGTCAGGTCCGTGGACGCATGCAAGGACTCGAAGCTCCACTTGCTCAGACTCGGTGACACTGTACTGCTCCGGTTCTAACCGGCGGTTCCCACGGGGAGACGACCCGCGTCGGTATATGGCCATGACTGTTGGAGTTGTCATGAAGGTCGTAAAGAGTGCCATTATTACTAAAATTGCAAACGTCTCGTCGTTAAGTACCTGTTGTCAAGAAATTGAACTGATTAGAAAGCCAAGCGCATAGCTAATTAATGCATCCAAACTATACTCCTATGCCAAAAACCATATTAGAATTGTATCATTTTCAAGTTCTGAACACATTTTTTAAGCTAAGCATCATATAAATAACTTCACCTAATGTTTTAAAACTATTGTATAATTATCCCTATTTCATGAGGTGAACTCTGAACCACCTCATTTATCATGTGGGGTTATTTTACAGGAAAAAAAAATTGGAAATTTGTTTGCATTAACTTTTGAAAAGAAAACCTATTAAAATACATTCTGTTTTTACTTTCTATCGCTTTAAATTCTTGGTTTTGATTTTTAAAAATATTTAAATAAATAATAATTATTTTAAATTTAAGGTAATGAATTTACCAATACAAATAATGATGTGAAGCAATATTTTTCAAAAAAACTCAGCTTTAAAAAATAAGCTAACACATATTCTAACATTTGTTTCAAAAAAATAATATGAATGAGACTTCCAGTTAGCGTGAACATGACATTTTTAAACAAGTCAAGAGTTCAAATAAAAGTAGCTTAACTTTATTCAGGTTAGAATCGAATTCGAGCATCAGATTGTTTTGTCAAATTTATAAAAGCTTGGCTCAATTAAATTCGGGTGGATTAGTTTGTAGGCATTTGGTATTATGAATTACCATATTCTTATATGCGAAGACCTTTTTCTATAGTCAACACTGATAGATGATTGACAAATTATTAAATATTCTCATATTATTATTATGTAAGTAATGTCACGTGATATTTTTAGTGAATAAATAATTATAATTTATATTATTTGGATTTTTTTTTATCTCTTAACAATCTAATAAAGTTAAGTTATTATGTTCTTACTCTAAAATCTGTCGCCACAATATTGACTAAAAATATCATGCAAAATTGCTACATAATACTCTGATAACACTGAATAATTACTCAAGATAATTAGGGTTCAGAAGTGGAATTCTCTAGAATAATAATATCTTTTGCCACTTGCCTAGCACCGTTTAAATCAGGCATACACACAGATATAGATATACTATTTTTATATAAAAACATCTCACGGAGCCAACACATGATTTTAACCGGGGTGATTCAAAATACATATAGGCCCTATTTGGGCTAAATTTTGGTTTTTATTTTTTTATTTTTATCCATTTAAATTTTTTTATCTATTGTAATTTCTTACTTTTTCAATTAAAAATGGTAGGAAGAGTTAAAAATAATTTTAGTTTCTTTCTTACTTTTTATTTTTATCCTTTTAATAATTATTTCTTACTTTTTCATTATTTTAGTTTTTTTTTTTTTTTTTTTTAATTTTTTAATAATTTAATTAAAAATGGTATTTTTTAGTTCATCTTGATAGGAAGAGTTAAAAATATAATAGTGTTACTAAACGATGAAAATAACTCCCTAAAGATGAAAGTAAGCAAAATAAAATAACCAAATAAGCAAATATTCTAAATGAGGACTATTTTTCTTTCGACAACTACTTGTATAGTATTAATGTATCGTATGTTTATATAATGATCTAAGTATACTATTAGTTTAATAATTTAAATAAAAAATCTAATAATACGATTCAAAATATTTAACCTTAAGTTATTAATAATACTCTACTTGTGTTTATATATATTAAACTAAAATTTTATTTCATACGGGTATAAGATGAGATATCACATTATCTCTCATTTAAATGTGTGACGTTTTCATTGTATACCCAAGTTTTTTTTTAATTTAGATATAGATATAAGATATCATCCCATTAGTGAATACAAAACAATTCATTAACATGCACAAAATATACAATTAAAATTTTTTTTTACCTTTTTTCAAAATCTTTACTTATACCATTAGAAAGCTCACGATGAGACTAAGATTGACTGTAATATTATTTATCAATTTGTATGTATTAGCGGCGTACACATGGGACTACGTTAATTCTTTCAATTTTATTCTAATTTTATTGGATGTCTCTCGATAATCTTCTCAGGCTTTGTTTGGGATTAAAGAAAAAGTTAGCTTTTTTTTAAAAGTTCAATTTTTAAGCTAATTTGATTGGACTAATATTCATGGCTTTCAAAGTAATTTTAAAAAGTTAAATTTTTTTATTTTTTTCTTTTAATATTTACTTTTTAAAATTATTTCAAATATTCTAATTTTTTATCTCTTTTTTCAAAAAAAAAATAAATCTCTCAAAAATCAAATTTAAAAGCTATCGTACCATTCTAATCTTCAAATTTCATTTTTTATTGTATTAATTTATCAAAAATTTCTTTCAGTTTCTGTTTTCTCCCTATTCTATCCATTTATCATTTGATTTGATTTTGAAAATCTCCGCATTCCAATGGTCCATGCTAGAGGGTGGCAATTCTGTAATTACCCTACTAATGGAACTGACACGATACTATTTATTTGTACTAAAACTTACTATACTTATCAATTTAATATAAATAAATTAGCACTTTATTACACGAAATCTTAATTATAAAAAGTAAGATAATATATTGAGAAAATTATTTTCATGTTTATTTGGATAAAAAAAATTTAAAATTATTTAATTTATATGTAATAACATCGATTAAGAAATCACAAATTAATTTCAGTTTTACATTAATTTTACTTATTTTTTGAGATGATGATAATATAATGCTTGTCTACCATTTAAATTATGAATTCTAAATTTTAATGTATAAAAAAATAACATAATCATTGTGTCATAAAATTCATAAAAGATAAATATGAATTTTAGGAATCTTTATAACTTTTTACAACTAAACTTCAAAGAAAAAAATTTATTTTTTAAAACTATTTTGTATGATTAATTATATTACATCTCACTTCACTTAAATTTATTTTTTATTTCTCTTATTATTAAATTAATTCAAGTAATGATTAAAACATTAAAAATTCACATAATTTTGATATTAAGTCGGCTATTATCACTAACAAATTTTAATTTAATAAATTACACGTTGTAAAATTGGGATGTATATTATAATAAAAATTATAAATTAAAATGAAGGAAACAAATTTTGAAAATGAAGAAATTCTAACAAATTCTTAAATTCTACTATAAACATAAAGAAAATTTTAAAACTAATAATTAAATATATTATTTTATCTTAATAAAATTAAATAGGTGGATGAAGTCCCAAATAAAGAAATATAAATATAAAAAGATCCACAAATTTGTAAATATATTTATAATTATCATACTTTTAATAGTATTTGATAATTAATATTTAAATTTGATTTTATAAAAATAGTAGAGAATTATATGTACTTAGACTTTCTATAATTTACATGTGTTTTTTTTTTTTATATATATAATCTTAACTAAAATCATAAATTAAATATTTAAATGATATTGCTATATCGATTAGAGAATTAATAATTAATATTAAAAAATGGATTTGATAAATTTATTGACTTGTATATTTTTATATTTAATAAATTAAAAATTATATAAAAATTTAAATCAAGAATTTAAACTTTAAAGAGCTAACTACGTTTTGCTATAATATATAAGTAAAGATAGTCAAGATTTAATTTTTATAATTTTTTTAATTAAAAATCCATGTTTTAAGTATTTTTTTTAATTTCATTTGGGGAATGGATTGAAAGTTAAATTATTATAAGTTGTTCAATTCATCTTTATGAATTTGAAATTTTGTATTGGAACAAAATTCTCTCTTTTTCACTTTCTGTTTTTTGTGTTGTTTGTATTGGAGATCAACGGTAACGATTGAATGTGTTTAATGATGATGGCATCAATAAAGAAGGGTGGTCCAATGCGCTAGAGGACGAAGTAGAGAATGAGAAGTTATTTTCATATTAAAGTTTTGATTGGCAATTTAATTTTTTTAATTTTTTAGTTAAAATTGTTAAAAAAATTAAGATTACTTGTTTAGCAAAAAAAAGTAAAATAATAAAAATATTAAATCAAAACATAAATTTTCAGAATATTATATTTAAATTTTCACCATTTTTAAAATACAATAATACTATTATTCATAACTTATTTATTATCGCTACTAACTATATATAATTATTAATATCAAATATACAGAAGGATAAAATTAATCACTTTGAACAAAAGGTTAAAAAGTTAACTTTTTATCCAAATAAATAACTTAAAAAAAACTAGCTTAAAAGCTAAATTTATCAAATAATCTACTTTAAATCCAATTTAACTTTTTAGCTAAAAAGTGTATATTTTATAAAAAATTAACTTTTAAGTTAGTTGCCAATTAAGACTTAAGACTTATTTTTTAATTTAGAGATCTTAATAAAAATTGAAATTACTTATATTTTTAAATAAATAATTATCAAATATATTTTTATTTATAATTTTCAAAAATAAAAGTTAAGATAAAAGTTAATAAACGTTAAATTTACGTGCCTAAAATTAGCACGTAAACCCTTGCAATGGCAGTAATATATTTGGGATGTTTGGCGGCAGTGTGGGTTTGGGATGATCGACGTCGCTGACGGTGAGGGAGAAACGGCGGTCCTTTCACTCTCTTTCTGTTACATTCCTCTCTATATATATATATATAAAACAGATTCTCACACCGTGTCTCACACCGTCAGTGCTGAGCCTCTCTCACCGTCGACCGCCACCACCGCCACCGCAAGCTCTTACACCGAGAGAGAAAAATGGCAGAGAGGCCAGAGAGAGAGAGATGGCAAAGAGCATATAGTACTGTTGATCCAAACCCACACCGCCGCCACCGCCACCGCCACCGCCGACCTCACACCATCGCCACTCTTTCTCTGGTTTCTCTCTCTGCCCCCACTCTCTCTCTTTCACTTTGCCGTCTCTCTCTCTCTCTTCTTTTTGCCTACGGTGTGTGGGACGGTCGGCGACAGATGTGGGCAATCGGTGGTGGCGCCGAACATTTGGGGAGGTTAAGAGGGTGGTTTAGAGAGAAAGACGGCAGAGAGAGTTTGGGTTTGGGTTTTGAGAGAAATGCAAAGGGGTTTGGGGGTGATTTTGGGCTGTGGTGATTTTTTGGGTGGTTTGGGAATGATTTCCGTTAAAAGTTTAACAGTTGAATGTATTTGATGTTAAAATTAAATTTCATAAGATGTTTATGTTATTTTTAAAATCACATGGGTGATCAGTATTTTTATCAGAAACCTCAAGGGATCAGTGTAATTTACTCATAAATTTTTTTAATTATATTAAATAAGTTATTTTTGTATTTTATTTATCTAATAAATGTTAATCAATATTATTTCATTTCATTTGAAGCGTTAGCCTAGTTATTAGATCGATATAGCATCACCTAGGCACCAGGTGGAATAATTCTTTTTGTATGTTACTTTTTTGTTTTTAGTAAAAAAAATTTATATTAGTTCAAGTAATGATATTTTTTATATTTTTTTATTATAAAAAATTTTAAAAAAATAAAAAATAAAAAATAAAAAATAATCAAATAAGTCCAAAAAAGCCATTGGCTTTGTGAAACTTTTTTCGTTGTTACTGAATTTTTTAAAATTTTAATCAAAATAATCGTACTTTTAAATTTTTTTTATTGTGACAAAAAAAACTAAAACAAAAAAGCCCAAAGAAATTTAAAAGTAAAAAAAAAAGGAAGAAAAAAAAACCCTCCGGGACCAGCGAGTAACACTCCATAAACGATGTTGACGGCGCATGATAGCAGAAGATGGCAGAAAGATAGCAGAAAAACTCACCTTCTTCTCTTTGCCAATGTTGAGAACAATGAGCTCCACCAAACCTTTGGTGTTCATCAGCACGCCTAGCGCCAGCGACTCCCTGGCCGGAATCATACACAGCATCGCCACCACGAACGTCCCCAAGATCTTCCCGGCGCACGCCGTGGAGATCACCAGCGCCAGCAGCCCCCACGCTTCCACCCCGCGCATTTTAGCAAAATCAGTCTTCAACCCGCTCGAAGCGAAGTACAGCGGCAGCAACAGACCCGAGACAAAGTCCTCGATCCTCTTTATCAATCTCCCTGCAAACATTAATACAATTTCTGTGCTAATTAATGATGAAATAAAAATAAATTTAGAATAAAATATACAAATATATTTTAAAAATAAAATAAAAATAAATTTTTTACTTAATTGAAAAACATAGAAAATAATTAGAATGTTTTATTTATGAAGCAATAGAAAATTAACTATTGAAAGCATAATGAGCGATGAAATTTTTTGTTGTAAAAAGGATAACAATGATACACTAAGAGCAATGGCAATAAAATGGTGAGCCGACACTTATTGATAAATTAGAATAAAATAAAAAATTAGAATACATTTGAAAAAATGGGAAGGGTGGTTAGATAGGTTTATTTTAGTTTCAAAGTAACTTCATTAGTTAATTTATTTTGCAACCGATAAATGATTTTGATGCAAAACTTATAATATAAAACTTTTGTAATTAAAAATTAAAATTTATTAAAAAATTAAAAATAAAAAGTCTATATAATTAAAAATAATTCTAAAATAATTATAAAAAAAGTATTTTAAAATTGTAAGAATGGCGGCCGCCGCTTGTCCCCTCCTTCCATCTTGCCTGCAAATTCTCCGCCTTTTGGAATGGTTAGTCCGAACACGAAAGCTCCGAAGATGGCGTGAATCCCGATGAGATCCGTCATGAATCCGGATATCATAACTCCGGCGAGGGTTAAGCACATGCACTCTTCGTCGACGAAGTCGCGCCCCGGCGGGGAGCTCCGGCGAGCTATCCAGTTCATGGCCGGCCGGACGATGACGAGCATGAAAGCAACGAAGGCAACTCCGGAAATGAGAACCCATATGGTTATCAAGGGGCTCTTGTGGGCTCCTCCACCACCGGCACCGCCGTTGCCGGCTATGGCGACGGCTAGGGTAAGCATGATCCATGCAGCGACGTCGTTGAATGCAGCGGCGGCCATGGCTGTCTCGCCGACCTGCATGGGCGTAAAATTTGGAAAAGTTCAGTAAATTGACCCTCTAAACATTATTTTTTTAAAATATAATTTGAACGCGTGTAGACTTTAAATAAAAAGTGGTCAGATTCACGTAAATGATTAATTTAGACCATAGTTTTGAATACTGAATAAAGTATGGAATTTTTTATTAGTATAGTATATATCGGTATCGATAAAATATAGGGTATTATTTCATATTATCGTTATAAAATATTTTTATATATTTTTAAAAAATATTATTTAATAATAAACAATTTAGTATAATATAATTATTTATTTAAAATAATATTTTAATTAATTAGTCTAAATTAAAATTTAATATTATTATTTATAGTGAGATGGCTAATTTGAAAGCAATAAAATTTACCACGGGCACTTTTTATAATAATTTAAAATTGATTAGTTTTAGAATTTTTCTTTTATGCTATATTTGATATTTGAATTGGAATATAAAAATAAAAACAAAAAAATAAGTAAAATTATTTTTTAATAAAAATTAATTATAGACCGGTACGTAGCCAGTATAACCTAATATAGACCAGTAAAAACCGTATTGGACAGTACATCCGGTACAGGCCGTTACAGACCGATATTTGACCGGTACAAAACCAAAAAATTTGCGTACGAATTTTGTTTCCAAACCAATACGTATCGATCGGTACGGTACGTATAATTATGATTTAGACTTCAAATTAAAATAGAATAATACCTCCCCAATAAATAATAGTGTTTAGGATAAATTACACTAGCCTTCACTGAGGTTTCTAACAAAAACACCGATCTCTCCCGTGGTTTTAAATATAACACTAACCTCCCATCAAGTTTAATTTTAACATCAAATGAACTTAATCGTTAAAATTTTTAACGAAAACCACCATCACCAACCCAAAACCACCATCAAAATCACTCAACACCCCAAAACCACTCCCAAAACCATCATGCACCCCAAAATCGCCCCAAACCCACCGTCTCTCTCTCTCTCTGCCATCTCTCTCTCTTCGCGACCAACACCGCCACCCCAAAACCACCACCGCCGCAACCAAAGCCGCCACAGGCACCGCACTCGTCGGCCACCCCCACACCTGTCGACCAACGCTGCCATCTCTCTCTCTCTCTATATATATATAAACCCAGTATATATATAAATATTTCTTTTTTTTTTCTTTACTTCTATCTAGAAATCAAATAACTTACCCTTGATCAATACTTACCCTTGAAATTGATCAAAATAAAAAATGGGTTGATCTAATCAGCAAATGGTATACACTCAACTGATCGGATCATATTTTTGACAAGTTCAAAATAAGTTAGAAAAATAGTTTTTAATAAAATTTATTAAATGATAATTTTTTAATTTAGTTTTGCTGAAACAGTGTACCAAAGATCGGAGCCGTTATTAGCGGCGTTAGGGTGTCAAAATAGAAATAAACACTAGAGGCAGTAAGTGGTAGTGATATTGTCGCATGATTTTGAGATGTATATATATATATATATATATATATATAGAGAGAGAGAGATGGCGACGTTGGTTGACGGGTGTTAGGTTGGCCGTTGGGTGCGGTGGCTGTGGCGGCGTTGGTCGCGGTGGTGGTTTTGAGGTGGCGGCGTTGGTCACGGAGAGAGAGAGAGAGAGAGAGAGAGAGAGAGAGAGAGAGAGAGAGAGAGAGAGAGAGGATTTGGGGATGAGTTTGGGGTGTGAAAGTGGTTTTGAGGGTAATTTTGGAGTGTGAATGTGATTTTGGGGATGGTTTTGGATTGACAACGGTGGTTTCCATTAAAACTTTTAAAAGTTGGGTCTATTTGATGTTAAAATTAAACTTGAAGAGATATTAGTACTATTTTTGAAACTACAGAAAAGATTAGTATTTTTGTC
Source organism: Heliamphora exappendiculata (assembly GCA_034768845.1). Taxonomy (NCBI): domain Eukaryota; kingdom Viridiplantae; phylum Streptophyta; class Magnoliopsida; order Ericales; family Sarraceniaceae; genus Heliamphora; species Heliamphora exappendiculata. Next base: position 8,429,581 of record JAOTRH010000002.1, read on the forward strand.
AAAAACTTTAAGGACGTCAGTGTAATTTATCCTAGTTTTTTTTATTATTAAGGGGGGAAAAAATGAAGATGGCAATTTTAAGTCACTTGTTGTTTTCTAAATGACTGGAAAGAGAATAACCAAATTTATCGAATGATTTTTAGGGTATATGAGATACTTCGTAATTTTGGGGCTGTTAAGAGCATTTTGGGCGAATCAAGTAAAAATTCAGTTGAACGTATTAATAATGTTGGATGGTGTACATTAACTAATAGTAATTATTTTTCTATTTAAATTGTAAACTATTATAATTTTGTTTATATAATTTATTTTTTCATAAAATTTATATTTGTGAAGCTTATTTGTCAAATAGATTAATATTAAATATAAGAATAAAAAATAAAAAAATCTAGAAAATACAAGTTTTGTTTGGTAAAAGGGCTTATAAATCGACTTATTAGTTCAAGATTTTTAATAAATATTATAAGATATTTTTTAAAAATAAATCACACAATCTAAAAAAATGAAAAACGTTTTCTATTTTTTTAGAGCGAAAAATATTTTTCATCCTTACCAGTGAGGTCGGGGGGTTTGGGTTCCGAGATTCCGGGGTCCCAGGAGTCCCGATAGTTTGGGGGTCCTAGGTTTGAGGTCTCGGGAGTACTTGGGTTTGGGGGTCCAGGGTCCCGATGGTACAAGGGACCTGGGGTCTCGGGGTCTAGGTGTCCTGGGTTCGGGGTTCCGGGGGTCCTAGGTTTAGGGTCCCGAAGGTCCGAGGGTCCGAGGTACCGGGGGCTTTAAGGGTTCGGGGTTTTTGGGTGACAAGGGTCCGAGTGTCCCATGGTGCCGAGAGTCTGGAGGTCCGAGGGTCCTAGAGTCTGGGGGTCCGAGGTCCTATGGGCCTTAAGGGTTCGGGGTGTCAAGGGTCCGGGTGTCCCATGGTGCCGAGGGTCCGGAGGTCCGAGAGTCCTAGGGTCTGGGGATTCAAGGTCCAGAGGGCCTTAAGGGTTCTGGGTTTTGGGGTGTCAAGGGTTCTAGCGTCCCATGGTGCCTAGGGTCTGGAGGTCCGAAGGTCCTAGGGTCTAGGGGTCTGAGGTCCCGGGGGCCTTAAGGGTTCGGGGTTTCGAGGTGTCAAGGATCCGGGTGTCCCATGGTGCCGAGGGTCCGGAGGTCCGAGATTCCTAAGATCTTAAGGTCTAGGTTTCCAAGGGTCTCAGGAATTCGGGGGTTTAGGTGTCCGGGGTCCTGAGGGTCTAGGGTCTGAGGGTCCTAGGGTCCCAGGGTTTGTGGGACCTAGGGTCTTCGGGTCTGTGGGTCCTAGGGTCATGGGGTCTGGGGGTCCTAGGGTCCGAGGGTTCAAGAGTTTGGGGGTTCAGGGGTCCTAGGGGTCCCGGGGGTTTGAGGGTTCGGGCTCTAGGGGTTTGAGAGTCTCGTGAATCTAGGGACCAGGATCCTGAGGGTTTGGGGTCTGGGGGTTCGAGAGTCCCGTAAATCTAGGGTCCAAAATCCCGAGGGTCCGAGGTCCTTGGGTCTAAGGATCAGGGGGTCCTAGGTCCCAGGGGTTCGAGGTCCCAGGGGTCTAAGGTTCTAGGGGTTCTAGGTCTGGAGTGCCAAGGGTTCTGCGGTCAAGGGGTTTCAAGGTTTGGGGTCCGAAAGTCTCGGGATTCTAGGGATCCCGGGGGTTCGAGGGTTCAAGGATTCAGGGGTCTGGGTCCCTGGGTCCCGATGTCCCAAGGGTTCGGAGGGCTAGGGGTTCAGGGGTCTAAGGTATCAAGGTTCAGTTGGTCTAAGAAATTGGGGTTTCACAGGTCCTAGGGTCTCGAGGACCTGAGGTTCTTGGGGTCTGAGGTTTTGGCAGTTCGAGGGTTCGAGTGACCAGGGATTTGAGGTTTTGGGTGTCCGAGGGTCTTGGGTTGTCCTGCGGTTCGGGGGTTATTCAATTATTAAATTTTAAAAATTATGAATTATGAAATATTAATAACTTTCTTTGAAAACCCAACAATATAAAATATTTTCTGAAAAATATTTCATATGACAACCAATCACAAAAAAATAAATCGTTTTCAAGAAAATATTTTCCATGGAAAACATTTTTTGTTGAACAATATTTTCAATCCAAACAAACGGGGTCTTAATGCTATAAGTTATTATCCAATTCTTGTATGATAAAATATTTTTTAGTGTTAAAATTGTTTTCATTAAGAAATTTCTTATATAGAAGTGTTTATTTTACTCAAAATTAAAAAAAATTATAAAAATATGTGTGAATTTCTTTATTCATATTGAGCGTTAAAATATGAAAAAATTTTCATTCTCTCTATATTGATATAGAACTGATAAATCTTTCATAAATTATTATTCATTTCATTCATGAGAAATTTTTGATTATATATGTTAAATTTTATATTAAAAAAATTTTCATACTTCAGATTTTATTTGACTTAAAATTAAAAAAATAAAATTAAAAATATATATAAAAAATTTCTCATATTAAGCGTTTGAGAATTTTCTCTCATACCCTACATTAATTGAGATAAAACTAACAAATTTTTCATAAGTTGATGTTAGTGTTAACTAGTATGAAACGTGATAAGTACGGAAGTTTTAGCAAGATATGTTGTACTTTAGGCTAATTATGATGTAATTCATTAATTTTTTGTCATATTTAAACTCTGATGGCAATTCTTATTAGATGTATTATTTTTGTTATTTGTTATTTTTTTTTGGTATCTCATTGATTCTGTTCAGGGTTTACTATAAGCCTAACAATTGTAACTTATAACATAAAAGTTAATTCTAATATATTTTATAGAACAAAAAAATTATTAATAATATCCAAGATGATATAGTAAATGGCACAAGCGCCTATATCTTTTTTTTATATAATAGTTTTTTTTGTTTGTAGTGGAATTTGTTTACGTAGCTCAAACGAAAATATTTTATAAAATTTTTTGGTTATCAAAAATTAAGAAAATAAAAAATTAATCCAAACATAAAAAATACAAATAAAAAAAAAGTCACTTAAAAACTTTTGTAAAATTTATTTCGTTTTAGCCAACGTTTTTTAACTTTAGCCGAGATAGCTCTACTTTTATACTCCTTTTATCTTAACAAACAAATTGAAAAACTAAAAAATATAGACCAAGAAAAAATGAAGAAAAAACAAGATCAAAGAAAAAAAAAAGGAAAAAACTATTCCAAACAGTGCCCAAATTAATATCTGGCTCCGTCTCTACCGACCTGGGTTGTGAGCAGTTTAAGTTCTGCTAAGATGCGGGCGAGGACAGGGAAGGCGGTGATGGATAGAGAGACACCCATAAACATGAGGTACTGTACATAGCCGACTCTGTCGGCTCCGGCGACGGTCCGACGTAGAAGAAAAGTGACTCCGACGCCGAAGAGAAACGGTAAAGAGATCCCGGCGGCAGCTATGCCGAAAGCTCTTTTACTGCTTCGACGAATTGAGCTCAAATCAAGTTCAAGACCTACCAGAAACAGAAAGAACAAAAGGCCGATACTCGCCACTGATTCCAGGATTGGAGTGCTCCATGACGGAAAAATCCACTCCATGAACTCTTTGTTTCGGCCAAGACCAGAAGGTCCCAGCAAAATCCCACCCTGCAACACAGAAATGAGGAAACATCCACAAATGTACAGTTCATAATACGAGAGAGATAATACGAGAGAGAGAGAGAGAGAGAGAGTTACTGCAATCTCGGCGACAACTTTAGGCTGGCGGAGAGGTTTGAGAATGAAGGCAAGGAAGCGGCTGAGGAGGAGGACTAAGGTGGTTTGGATTATTAGCAGTGGGAAGGCGTAATGTAACGGGTCGTCGCCTTGCCATGCTCCATCAGATGAGGTCTTAATGGAGCTCATGTTAAATTGCGCCATAGTTAATCAACTACATCGACTCTACACCTCCTCTTCACCTAATATATATATATTTTTCATCCATAAACGACAGAAATTTTTTCATGGGCACGCCACATTGCCTTGGACAAATTTGGATCTATTTGCATAGAGTAGTTAGTGGGACCCACTAACGTGATTTAAATTTGTTTGAAACAGTGACCCATAAAACATGGAATAGCGACCCAAGTGGACGGAAATGGGCTAACGTCCTTAAATTTTGAAAAAAATTCATAATTATAATAGTATTAATATAAAATATTTTAAAATTATATAAATTTATCTTTTAAAAACTTATAAGAATCATTTACCTCACCTAAACTAAAATCATGCATTCCTTACTTTGGCAATGGGGTTTAAACTGAGTTTAAAGTGGAAATAAGATTTAAGCCTTATTTTGCAACTATAACTTTTTTGTCTTCATGTTTATTAACCTAAAATACATATATATATATATGTTATAATTTTTATTATATATATTTCTTATTTTATAAAAATTATATTTTTAAAATTTACTAGTCGAGATCGTTCAAACAAGATTTATATTAACTATAAAATTATATAAAAATAAATTTTAAAAAATTATAACAACTTTGTATTGGTTAAATTTTTTTTGAATTATCATCTTATTGGCTTTTGGCTTTTAAGTGATTTTAAGCCAAAGCCTTTGAGCTTATTACTTGTTGGTTTTAAGTATTCTTAAGATTCACTAAATAAATTTTTTACTTATTTAATTTAAAATAATTTTAAACAAAAATCTCATTTAAAACTAAGTTGGCAAATGTATCTTAACTATTCATAAATTTTGGTAAGCTACACTACCAGTTTTGTCTGGGCTTAACTCCTTTTGCAAGTATTAAGGGTATGTTTGAAATAGGTTTTAGGTTTAGCTTTTAAGAGATTTAATTTTTTTTTAAAATAAAAAATAAAAAAAAGTGTGAGTGTTTGAGATAACTTTTTGTAGAAGTTTTTTTTGCTTTTTATTGAAATGTCTAAAATGCCATTACTTTTAGTTTTTAAGTTGTAGTGTTTGGGATATTGACACATTTTTTTTTGTTTTTGAGAGTATAGTTAACTTTTTATGTAAGGGTATTATAATAATTTTATTTGAAAAAAAAATTTGGGTGTTTAGGATATGTATTGACTTTTTTTATTGAATTAAGAGATGAAAAAAAATTAGTTAGCTTTCTTTGAAAACAAAACAGTGCAGTTTAAAAGTTAATTTTTTTTTAAAAAAAAGTTGACTTAAAAGCTAACCCAAATAGGTCCTAAGTGTATTTTTTTAGTACACTTTTTAGTGTATATAGTGTGTTTTATAAGATTCATATAATTTTCAACAATGATATTGTAATCATATTTTGATAATTATATTCGAGTATCATATACTATGGCATCTCATATGTTTGGTGCTTATAAATAAATAGCGAGTAAAGTATCACCCATAAAGTGCCAAATCATACGTCCCTAAATATGTAGTTACAATAGTACTACTATTTAATTTTGGTGCATGTTGGCCCATTGTAAACAGGAGTGCATACTGACCAGATTAGTTTGGTTCTTAACAAATTTAAAAATCGAATCGTGACTATTGAGTTTCATAAATTTTTGAACTGTTTTTTACCATTGAACTAAGTGGAACCAAATCAGAACTGATCCGTTAAAACGGATCAATTTCTGATCGATTTCTATTACTCATTCCAAAATACTAGAAATAGCAATATGAATACTCTAATCAAGAATGTAGTACAATAAATTCTACCACCATTTAATAATAAAAAATACTAAAAATAAAAATATATAAAATAAAATAACTAAAAAAGCAATTATTCGAACCACCCATTGTGTTACTAAATGAATCTTAATATGTGTCAATATGGTATTTAACGTGTATATACTTTGTAAGGCAAATTTTGGTTAATTTTTTTTATTTTTATTTTTTGCTTATCTTGATGAATTAAGTACAAAGATTTCTTTTAATATTTCTCACCTTTTATTTATTTGAATAAGTAATTATATATGTTTATATATATAACTATAAATTTATTATATAACAGTATTTTAAAGGGTTCGGTTCGGTTCTAACCCATAATCGTGAGACTATAATTGGAAAACAAATCGTATTATATGGTTTTTTTTTTGAGAATCAAATTTGTACTGACAAATTAAAAAAACCGAATCAAATCGTCAATTTAGACCGGATCAAACCGATTTTACGAATTAATCAATTTGTTTGGACAGCCCTAATTGTAAAGACTGTTAGTTATCTTTGTTGTGCATTTTAATTGTTTGCATTGAAGTATACAAAGTGTTTGGCGTAGTTAAACTTATTAATTTATAGACTATAATTAAAAATATAATTATGATCTTGAGTAAAAATTATAAATATTGTTATAATTTTAAGCACTAAAAATTTATGTTTATTCATGTAAAATAAAAAACTACAAGTAAAATACTATAAACATACTTATTTTAATTTTCTTAACTTTTTGTTATAATATAAGTTGAAAGTTAAAATTAAACTTAAAAAAACATCCTCGTAATAATAATTCCATTTATGGTTCAGTTGGCGCCACGTTGATCTTTGGGAAATTATATGGTGCGTACCCCTTTAGTTATTTTTATCTTGATTTTCATTATTATAATTTTAAGGTTCGCGTTTTTCGATTTGGCTACGACCATTGTAGACTCTAGGGAGTGCAACCGGTTATGGTGTGCATCATTTAATTGTTATAATTTTATTTTTTTATTAATTTAATTTTAATTTTTAATTATTTTAGTTTTAGTTTTAATTATAATAATTTTAAATTTGTATGTATTTATTTTAATTTTAATTTTAATTTTTAATTATTATTTTTTTGGTACAACATAAGTAGAAACAAACAAAACAAAACAAATAAAAAAAAAATACTCTATAGAGTACACGATGCCCACGGCATCATCCCAAAACAAATGACAATTAGACGCAAGAGGAGCATCACAAAGGACAAGAGATTCCTCATGTTCGATATTCAGGTTTACTAAATAATTCGCACTTTAGTTTACTTCACAGTAAATTTGTTTGATAGTTGAAGAGAACCTTTGTAACAAAAATTTTGAGTTTTCAGTTACAGCTATGTAAGAAAATGTTTTGGGAGCTCCTTTCTTTATCAACTGAACAGCGTCAAGTGAATCCATCTATATATTAATATTTTGCATTTTTTTCATATGTTATAGAAAGCCCTCTCTAAATAGTCAAATCTTCAGTTTCTATGCTCGAGTTTGCTTCTTGAGTTTGTTTCTAATTTTTTTGTAGTATCTTAGGACCCATCTTCCTCTACTGTCTTGAAAAATACCTCCAAAACCTGTTTGCACCTGTATTAATTCTCCAGCGATTAAATTTGCCTTTTTGGCAGACAAAATCATTGAGTTAGAAACGGTTTAAAAACAAAATCATATAAGTTAGACTTGAAAGCCTCTTGGATTTCAAAAGTATAACTTTTAATACTTTTGACACTAGAGATCAAATTCGCCTATTTGTTCTCAAAGCTCTTTAAATTTTTATCCTTTTAAATTTTCCAAAGAATAATAGCAAAAAATTAACCTCACATTAAATTATGTTCTTTATAAGGTTTAGTTTTTAAGTTTTTCTTGACCAAAATGTGGAGGAGTTTGCTCATACTCCTAGAAATTCAGTCTCTTTCTTTAAAGAGATGCTAAATAACCTTAGTTTTTATACATTCTCTTAAAAGGCAGTTCATATCTTTAAAGAAATTACTACACCTAGGACAAAGGGCATCAGAAGCCATAACTCTAGTCATTATAAGGAGATTCGTAGGATGCTTTCCATGAAGAATACTTTAGTTATTTTAACTTTTTCTTTACAAATTAAAGTTTAATTAAAGTACATATAATGTACATGAAAATAATAGACACACACTATAATCCGAAATCTTTTATTCATGCAGATCAAGGTAGCTTCCAATTGACACGGGGTCTTGTGTTCGGATTCTCCCCAATCCCATATTAACGAATCAAGTAAATTCAATCAATATATTAACGCTCTGTTTGGTAATTTAATTTTAAATTAATTAATTTTTATTTAAAATCGTTTTAAGCTAAATAAATAAAATGTTTATTTAGTGAATTATAAGAGTAATTTTAAGTCAGAAGACAATAAGTCAAAAATGACTTTAAGCACAAAAGATAGAAAGACAAAAAAAGCTTTAAGTTAGAAAAAAATTTATTATAGTTTTTTTAAATTTATTTTTACATAATTTATATTCAATATAGATATTGTTTGATATATTTTGATGACTAAATTTTAAAAGTATAATTTTTATAAAAAAATAAATATGTATAATAGAAGTTATGATATTTTTAAGAAAATATCTAAAAGTATTTTATGTAAAAAAAAAGTAAAAAAGCTAAAAACCAATAAACAAAACAGCAAAAATTGAAGTTAAAGAATGAGGCTTAAATCACTTTTTTTAAATTTAAGTAAAAAAAAAAAAATTTTAAAATCAATTGTCAAACAAAACCTAAGTAAATATTAACATCAGAACCACTGCATCGATCTTAACCGTTACATGTAGATAAGCAAGATACCAAATAATTGATATTAAAATTTTCAATATTGCTATGGCAATTAAATTAGTTTACTAAATAAATATATTAATTGATGTATTACGTTCGCAAATATTAAATATGAGTAGAGTTTATATTAAACTCAGTATCTCAATATTTGTAATTGTATCACATTATTTAATATTGCTTAATTAATTACAGTAGCATTTAATTAAAACCCGCTAATGAACGGGAATTAATCACTCAAAAATTAATTAGGATATCTTTGATTGATCGAATTAGATATAAAATTATTTTATAATATCGTATGAGATTATATTTATTTTATTTTAATTCAACAAATGGTGAAAGAATTATGCATCTAATAGATAATTAATCCCACAAAATGTGAGATATATAATGTTAAAGAGAATATAGTATTAATTAATAATTCATTCATTACTAATTCAATGGTACTATGCTTATTAAGTAGAATTATATATCTATTTATTATTATCCAATCAATCAAACATCGCCTTAAGGTATATATAAATTGATCCAAAAATTCTAAAATATTTATAAAAAAACTATATTTAAAATTGAATAATGGTATCCGTAATGAATAGTATGACCGATTTCTTTGACTGAATTGAGAATTTTGTATTACCCTATTGCCGTATCAAAAAGTTGATTTATTTCCATTGTACTATGGCTACATATTTAATTAATTTTTATATTCGTGCACTTTATGAATTTTATCACACCTATTTACAATTAATTATGCAAATTCATAATTAAAAAATTAAATAAATTTACAAATCAATAATAATACAAATTTTAAAATTTTATCATAAGAATTTACAATTAAAATTCACGTAATTCATAACTCACAACTTTTTATTTAAAATTTTAAATATTTTTTAATTTTATCTACAAACTTTCATAATTTCAATCACGAATTTTATAAGTACATATCATACACCCAAAAATAGGGTGCACATGAATCTTGTTTCTTACTATTTAATTGTTTATTTATTATTTTTGTTATTATATAAATTTTAATGCATCAAAAATAAAAACTAAAAAAACGATTATTTGAGATGGTTACAAAAGCACTACCAAGAGGACAAGAAACTAAAGAGAGTGATAGTGTCACTTCTATTTTTAAGTTCATAATATACATGCCATTATTCTAATTAGTTTAGTTATAAAAATGTTATTACTTTTTAATTTTTAATTTTTATATTTTATATTTTAGATTATAGATTTAAAAATTTAATAACTCTTTATATATATATATATATATTTTCAAATGAAATCTATAATAATTACAAATTAAGAAATTACAATTGTGCCCTCCATTAATGTCCGAGAAATATATCACATCATGTATTGAGATGAAGATAAAATATTATGTTGGTAAACTTTCATGTGTAATTTTTAAAAAAAAAATAATACATGATAATTTTATCATACCTTGCATTAGGGTATGAGAAATTTCTCATCATGTTGAAGAAAAATTATACTGAAAAATTTTGTATTCATAAGTTGTTTATTTTATTTAAAATTAAGTATGACAAAATTAAAAAATGTATATTTATAAAAAGTTTCTCATTCTAGATTCTTAAATAGTTTTCATTATTTTGAATAATAAAATTTAAAAATTATGTATGAGAAATTTCTTATACTAGATTTTCAAATAATTCATATTTTTTCATAAAAAATAATAAAAATATTAATGTAATTATACTTAAAAATTTCTCATTCATAAGTTGCTCATTTCATTTAAAACTAAGAATGACAAAAATATAAAAATATGTATGAATTACAGATTTCTTATACTATGTATAAAAAGTTTTTCAGATTAGATTTTGAAATAGTTTTAATTTTTTCAAATGAAAAAATTAAGAAAAATATATACGATAGTTTCTCATACTAAATTTTAAAATAATTCTCATTTCTTTAAATGGTAAAATTAAGAAAAATAAGTATAAAAATTTTCTCATACAGATTTTGAAATAGTTCTTATTTTTTCGAATGACAAAATTAAAATATAAAAGTTTCTCATACTAGATTTTGAAATCGTTCTCATTTCTTCAAATGACAATTTTTTTATAAAAAGAATATATGTATGAGAAGTTTTTCATACTTAATTTTGAAATAATTATTATTTTTTCAAATAACAAAATTTTTAAAAAATGTATAAATGTTTCTTATACTAGATTTGAAATAATTCTCATTTTTTAAAAAAAATAACAAATATATTAATGTAATTAATTTTTTTCAATACATGAGTGCTTATACATGAAATTTTTTTCATACAATGCATCAAGGTATGAGAAACTTCTCATACTGTATATCTTCTAAAAATTATTGTCTTATTGTACTTAGAAATATACATATAAAAAATATGAGATTAATTAAATAATTAAAAAAAGTTGTTTATTTGGCTTTTCTTTTTTAAACCAAATAAGCTAAAAAATTTATTTAAGTGAATCGATTTTAAGTCAAAAGACAAAAATGTACAAAAATTTAAGTCAAAAAATTATTATAATTTTGTTAATTTATTTTTATATAATTTTATATTCAATATAAATCTTATTTGATAAATTTTGACGAGTAAATTTTAAAGAATAAAAAGACAAAAATAAACTAAAATAAGTCAAAATAAGTTAAAATAAGTCAAATTAAACATTGAGTTTTTAGTAAACTTTTTTAAAAAATAATTTTATCTAACTTTTTTTACTTTTTTCAATCTTCTTATTTAATTAATTTTAAAAAGTAAAGATATAGACAAAAATTAACAAAATATTACAAAATTAACCCAAACTTGGCGTAAATATTAGTGTTGTGTCTTTGAGCTGCGTGGATGCTTTCTTGGCGAGACAAAACGAAGATGCTCATAGTGCCACGTGTCAAAATAGGATGTGATATAATAATTTTGGTAATTTTATTCGGTTATTTAATTAGGAAATCTTAGACTTTCCGTTTAAAATTACATATAGAGAGAGATTACTTATGGGCTAGGCTCCGGAGAAATCAAAAATTATTAATTATTCTTTAAATATTATATAAGTAATATTATGCAATATTTTTAATAAATAAAAAATCACAATTTATATAATATAAATTATTTTTTATTTTTTAATTACTTAATAAAAATAAATTATTATATATTTACTATAAAATTTATTATCATCATATTAAATAAAAATACAGCGTGAACTTTTATTTTATTATACGAGCGTACCAAATAATTACTCCGGAGAAATGGGATGTCAGGCAGGAGAGGTTCGGCACGGACGATTGAGAATGGGGAGAAAGTTCCTCTAGAGCCGTGAGCACAATATGATTTGTTGTGTTTTAAAATAATAATAATATTTTTTACATAATTATATGGTTTGAATTGTTGAAATTGTAGATCTCTACAAATATGTTATTCACTAAGAAAATCAGATTTATTTCACATAGTTAGCCATGTGATTTGGTCCAATTTAGTTTTCAAAAATGAATGAGTAGTAAAATTTTAAAAACAAATAGCTTAATATATATGATCAAATCACGCGGTAAATATGTTCGAAAAATTTGATTTTTTATGTAAATAATTTAATTGACTATATCTATAATATAACGGGTTAAATAATAAATTTATATAAATTAATATAATTTTAAAAAAGAACAAATCCTACTGTGCCCAAGAGAATGGGCTTTAACAGGAGTTTTTGCACTGAAGTTGTGATGGTGGTCTATCATTGAAGCATTATGTGTTGGACAGGATGATCTTTTTTAAAGTGTTTAGCATAGGATTTGGTTTAAAAAGTTTAATGGCTTTTTTGAGAGTTCTTTTTCTGTATTTTTAGTGTTTTTTTTAATATATTTTTTGATTAACTTTTTTTATTTTTTTGATTTTTCTTATTGAAATAATTTTAAAAAATATGTTTGTTTGGATTAAAGTTGACAAAATTCATTAAAAACGAGAAAATTCACAAAAAAGTCTGAAAAACATGTTAAGTTGTCTTTTTGGTCTTATCTATTTATTTTTTAATTTGTGGTCAAGAAATTTTTATTTTTTTGATTCTTTGCAAATTTGAAAATACTCTCATTTGGTTTAATATTAAAAAAAATTTACTAAAAATAAAAAAATTGTAAGAACAAAAATTAGAACAAACGCAAGGTGTGTGACCTTTTTTTTAAGGAATGTTTGGATATCTGACGTTATATTTTTGACCCGTTTTGAATAATTGCTTATTATTTATTTTATTTAGCTTATTTTTATTTTTAATAAGTTTTTTATCCTTTGGTTAAAGTATAATATTTTTTTTTACTTCTCTAAACTATACAAGCCAAAAAAGTAAAACGTTTGGACCGAAATATGAATAATGTTTATAAAAGACAAAAATAAACTAAAATCAGTCAATCAGTCAAATTTTATATTGTTTGTTTTAATTTTTAATGAATTTTTTTAATCTTTTGATTAAGATTTTTTACTTTTTTGGTTTCTCTCGTCGAAATAATCAAAAAAAGTAAAAAAAAAACTTAACCAAAAATTCTTAAAGATAAAAAATAAGAAAAAACTCTCAAATTTAATACAAACTATAACTCTTTAGTTTTTTTTTTCCTTGTGTGTTCTTCAAGCCTCTCAAGTTTGGAGAGTTGATTTTTTCTTTTTTTACTAGGTTAGGTGAGCTGTCCCCCCCCCCCCCC
>JAOTRH010000002.1:8446113-8458023 GCA_034768845.1 Heliamphora exappendiculata
CAAATAAACAAATGTAGTCAAACGAAGTGACTTAAATACTTTTAGACTTATTTGCTAATAAGCAAATAAGCAAATAAGCAAATAAGCAAGGAGTAGTCAAACGGGACCATTATATTTGATGGTATGTTTATCGCTTGAAATGAGTGCATTCTAATATTAAAAGGCATAAAAGCTTTCCCCTATCGTACTACAATTTAAGGCACGTGACATACCACTTTTCCGTTTTCGTTACTTGTACCAGAAGGATCCATACGCTAGGTAACATAGAGTGAAATCTTTTATTCATCCAAATGACATGATGTTATTCGGCACATTATTATTAACTCAAAAATATTACCCACAACAACAAAACAGTGCATTGAACACCAAAACATTGGCTCATGCTTGTGAAAGTGGCCCATTTTGAGAATCAGAAACCACCCCAACCGCCACCACCGGGAGTTAAAATCTGCAGAATTTCACCAGCCTGCACGTCAACTGTGTTCTTACCTCCAAGGTAAACTCTCCGCTTATCTTTTGTAACAAGATAGTTTGCCCCCCGAGCTCCATCGCTTCCCCCCTTCAACCCCCTCGGTGCACGAACACGCCTCTCCGAAAGAATGCTCACGACAACCGGGCGCCTAAACTCTATCTCCCTGACAAGCCCATCACCTCCTCTATGTCGTCCAGCACCTCCACTGTTCTCTCTCAATCCAAACCTATGCAAAAGAACTGGGTATCTCTGCTCAAAGATCTCCGGATCAGTCATACGAGTATTAGTCATATGGCATTGAACCCCGCTAGTTCCATTCCAGGAGGGGCCGGCTCCACTCCCACCTCCGATTGTTTCATAGTATCCAAACGTATCATCCCCAAAAGTGAGATTATTCATACAGCCCTGAGAATGTGCACAGGCCTGAAATGCAGTAAGAACGATGTCTGTTATCCTCTGAGAAGTGAGAACATTACCTCCCACAACGGCAGCCTTATCGCTTGGAGAGAGGAATGAACCTTCTGGGATGTGAATTTTAACAGGAGCCAAACAACCTTGGTTGAGAGGAATGTCGACTTTCACCAAACATCGGAGGCAGTAAATGACTGCTGCAGCTGTTACCGCTTCAGGTGCATTCCAATTCCCATAAACCTCAGGGCTGGTCCCTGAAAAATCAAACACCGCATCCCCTTTCTCAGGATCGATGGATAGTTTCAGATGTATTGCAGAACCATCATCCATGTAATCTTCCTCTTCAATAGTTAGAAAACTACTCACCCCGCCATTTGTCAACTGAGAAGAAACTCTGGTAGCAACTGACCTGAGCATTTCTCTCACTGCTGCTTCCGCGTTAACCTGCACATGGATCATGTAAGCTTGGACCGTGTCCAAACCATACTGCTCAATAAGTTCCTTAATAAGGGAAATTCCTCTCTGGTTTGCAGCTACTTGGGCTCGAAGATCTGATAAGTTGTCTTGAAGTCTACGGGTTCCAGGAATGTTATGATCCAATTCCTCAGAACTTGGATACTTGAGAAGTTTGATGATCCCTTCCTCCTGAAAAATCCCCTTTTCCACAAGCTTGAATGCTTTTATGGCAGCTCCTTCTTCCCATATGAACTTAGAAAAAGGAGGCATACTTCCAGGAGTGATGCCTCCAATCTCTGCGTGATGTCCTCTACTTGCCACAAAGAATACCAATTGCCCATTATCGAACACAGGAGTAATAACAGTTATATCGGGCAGGTGGCTACCTCCAGAACAAGGATGGTTAGTAACTAAAACATCTCCATCGTGTAAATTGTCCCCCCAATAATCAAACTGCCACCGGACAGTACTTGACATGGCACCCAAGTGCACGGGAACATGTGGAGCGTTAGCGACTAGCCCTCCATTGGGACCGAAGAGAGCACAAGAGAAATCTAGCCGTTCCTTGATATTAGTTGATATGGAAGTTCTTTGTAGGGTTCGTCCCATCTGTTCAGCTATGCCCATAAACCTGTGATTGAAGATTGAAAGCTGCACAACATCTGCGACCTTTTCTGCCGCTTTCACCGTGCTTGATGATGATGACTCGATCTCAATTTTGATGTTTCCATATTTGGTAATAATGGCTTTACAGCTGGGCTTTACTATCACAGTACTATTACCATTCATGATGATTGCTGGGCCGGGCATGACATGCCCGTAACCAAGATCCTCAAGCTTGAATAGAGGTGCATTATGCCATCCATTATCAAAGAAAACCTTGTAGTGGCCTTCAACTTTTGGGACACCTGAGGCAGGCTCTAGGGTCTGCGGCTTCAAAATATTGGTGACACCAATACCACGAACCCTTATGTCACATATAAGGATATTTCTATTCTGTAGTTTGAATCCATACTCTTGCTGGAACAATTTAACAAACTCAGCTGCATAATCACCTCCCATGTCACCCTCGTTTATTTGTCTCCTTACCATGATAGCGGTATCTGTTCCCTCATACCTCATGTTTAAATATGTTTCTGTTGTAATGTTTTCTTGTCTGAACCCTTGATCTTGCAACTTCTGCTTCACCTGTTTCAATAAACTACCTTCTCTATGGGAAGCCTCCTGCAAAGATCCAAGGTCATAAACTGCAGAATAGGGCACTTGTGCCTCTTCAATTACATCTGCCAATCCCATACCATAAGCGCTTAAGATTCCGCAAAATCTGTGAATTAATACCTCTTTCATGCCCAGTGACCTAGCAATAGCACAGGCATGCTGTGGTCCAGCACCTCCAAAGCAAGCAAGAGCATGGTTCCTTGTCTCGTGGCCCTTCATCTCAGTTAATTGCCGTATTGGGCGGCACATTGTTTCATTAGCAACATTCACAAATCCCTGAGCAATCTCCTCCACAGTCATGTCCTTTGCTGATACATCCTGACTCTTTCTGCAGGAATTAATTTCCTTTGCAAGCTTCTCGAATTCTTCTCTGGTTGCCTTTATATCTAACGCCTGATCTTCATTGGGGCCAAAGATTGATGGGAAATAATCAGGAATTACATATCCCAAAATAAGGTTTGCATCTGTAACAGCCAATTCCCCCCCTTTCCGGTAACATACAGGACCCGGGTGTGCACCCACCGATTCTGGTCCCACCCGGAAGGCTCCAAATTGGAACTTTAACTTTGATCCACCACCTGCAGCAACAGTGTTTATGTCAAGCTGAGGTGCTTGTATAATAGCCCCGGCAATCTGGGTTTCTAATACTTGCTCATAGCTTCCTGCGTACCTGCTTACATCAGTAGATGTACCACCCATGTCAAACCCAATGAGGGGCTTTTCCGTTTCAAGCCCGAAGAGGGTCTGGGAGTAACCAACAACACCGCCGGCAGGACCTGACAAAACTGCTTTGTGGCCAGAAAATCTACTTTCTGGCGCAAGTCCTCCATCTGATTGCATAAACAAAACATTCAACTTTCCCAGCCCTTCATCAAATTTTGATATAAACCCCAATAAGTACTCTCTGATAACTGGAGTTAGGTAAGCATCCACACTAGCTGTTAGACCCCGAGGAACTGCACGGACCATGGGCGTCAACGCAGAGGATATGGAAACATGTCTGAACCCCATACTCACAGCTAACTTCTCCACAGACACTTCATGCTGAGGGTAAGTGTAGGAGTGCATTAACACCACGGCTAAACAGCTGATACCCTTCTCCAACAGACCTTTGAGCAAAGGCTTTAGAGCTGCTTCATTCACTGGCTTCACAACCCTGACAAGGTCGCCCGAAATCCCTTTTACTAATGATGCTGACGAATCTGGGTTTGCTTCCTTGTCCATAACAAGCTCAACTCTCTCATCCACCTCTATAACCTCTTCATAAAGATTAGAAGGTTTTGAGACTGTGAGGTCAAAGATATTCGGGCGAGCCTGATTACCAATCTGCAGCAGATCCCTAAAGCCTCGAGTGACACACAGTGCAATTCTCTCTCCCTTCCTCTCCAACAGTGCATTTGTGGCCACAGTTGTACCCATCCTTATCCATTCTATCTTATCTGTGGGGATTTTTGAAGTCCGGGGAATTTTCTCCCCAGTAAATCCTTCCAAAATTCTCCTGATACCTTCAACTGGAGCATCATCATAGTTGGATGGATCAACAGACAACAGCTTCATAACTCGGCCTTCAGACTGACCCGGAATTTCAGCATATACATCAGTGAATGTGCCCCCTCTGTCAATACAAAACCTAAGTTTTTCACCATTGATACTCCTCATTCCAATGCTCAGTGCTTAGAAAGTCCTGAATTGCAAGAACCGCCTTGGGTATTTTCAAGCTAATGCTCAACCTGAATATAAAGCTAAACAAAACATTAAACATGCAGCCCATCTCCAACCACTCATGTTTTTTTTCATTATATTTGAGTAAGAATTTTGATTAAAAGCTTCATTTGATACTACACACTCCAATGGTGAGAACTGGGAAGCAAGTTTTCCAACAATTTTTTTTTCTAAATCCCAATTTATCCTTAAAACTCGTTTTAATCATTTTTTACGAATGCGCCAATCCTTCATCTTTTCAATATTTCATCAATTCTTCTTAAAAGATTCTAAACTTATCCTCCAAAGCTTCTTTCACCAAATTTGATGAAAGCTTAAGTTTTCTCTTGATTATATATAGGATTGGTGAAATGTTTGAAGCTCATTTTTTGCCCACTTCTTATCAAATTTGAAGAATTTGATGAAAAAAATAAAGTGAAGGATTGGAGATGCCCTCACGCTGGTGTAATTGTCTAAACCAAACCTTGATGTTACCGGTAAATCATAGGGTGCACCGGTTCGGCGGTAATTTCAAAACTTCATTTCATATATATGGGTAGATATTAAGGCCATCTCCAACTATTCATCTTTTCTTTTTTCATATTTGAAGAATTTTGGTTAAAAACTTCATTTGATGTAGCACATTCCAATGCTCATAAGCAAGTTTTTCGTCAAGAATTTCTAACTAAACACATTTTACCATTTTTTTTTGTAAAAATTGAATGCTCAAATCGTTATCTTTTAAACATTTCATCAATTTTTTCAAAGAGAGTCCAAACTTTTCCAAAAGTTTCTTCCACCAAATTTAGTGAATAACTTCTTTTTCTCTTGATTTGGTGAAAAAATAAGTTTTCTCTTAATTTGGTATAGGCTGGATGACAGGGTTGGTGGTCGATTTTAGCTATTTTTTCATCAAATTTAAATTTGATAAAACTAAAAAAAAGAAAAGAAAAAAGAAGCTGGGTTGGAGATGCCCAATAAAATTTAGATTCCACCGGTTGAACTTAGACGTCAAAAATTCAACCGTATAAACTTGATACACAACTGAGGAATCTAACCTTTATTCTGCAGTGAAGACACAAACGCAGATAGAGACTGTGAGTCGTCGAGCCTCGACGGACGGTTAATGTATGAGTCCGACGGCCGACCAACGGTGGCTCGCAATCAGGCGACGGCGGTCGGCCGATCGTAAATTGATGATCTGATCAGACGATAAGAGGAAGGACGCTAGGGCCGTTGCGGGCCTGTTCAGAGCAGTGACGGCGGCGGAGGGGCGGAGGGCGGCGGAGGTAGAGGACTACGGCATGGAGGGAAGGCGGTGGGCTGCAGAAGTGGCGGCGCTGCGGCGGCGGCTCGATTCCTATCGCCTGAGTGCAATTGTCAGGCCCTCTATGCTTTGTCGTTAAAAAAAGGGGGTTTGGAATAAAATAATTTATTTTGGGTATTTTTTTGGTTAAAATATTTATTATGTTCTTATGTTTTGATTTAAGTCACAGATCTTAGCCCCAAATGATAACTAGTTTTTGTTTGAAAAAAAAAGGTTGATTTATTAAAAAAATATTGTTTAAAATAATTTTTAAATTTTTGTTAAAATATCTATTATGTTCTTGTTGTTAAATTTTAAGTTGTATCATTTAGTTTCTTGTTGATAATTTGCTTTTGATTTTTTTTTACTAAACAAATTATATTAATTTTTTTGTTTTTTGATTGTAAAATTCAAAATACCAAGGTCCGTTTGGTAATGTTTATAACTTTTTTTTCATTTATAACAAAAAAATATTTTTATTTATTTTTATAAAAAATAAAAATAAAAATATATTTAACACGAAAATGTTTAAAAAGTAGTAATTGAAAGTTGTAGATGAACGTAATAATTGAATGTGATGATTAACGGTATAGTGTTTAGAGGTGGTGACCAAAGGTGTTAACCAGTTATGATAGTAAAATATAGCGATAGTGGTAGAAGGCGGTGGCTATATATGATTATCAGATAACATAACCGAATATAGTGGTTAGAAATGATATTCGAATGTGGTGGTTGGAGATGGTGACCGGAGGCCTTTAGCTATGAATGATAAAACATAACGTTGGTGGTCGAAAATGACAATCGAAAGTAGTGGTCAGAATCAATGGTCGTATATAGTGGTCAAAAAAAGTGGTTGAAAGCGATGGTCGAATGTAGCGAAAATATAAACATAGAATAAAAATTTATTTATAAAACAAGTAAAACACATATTTTTTCTGTTTACAAGAATTTAGTAAAATGTGAAAAATATTTATAGTTTTTAAAAAATGAAAATAATTATCAAACGTATTTCTGTTTATATTTTTTTTATAAAAAACTAAAAACAAAACAAAAAATACAAATGTTACCAAACATGGCCTAAGCATTCAATTGGATTTGTTTGATAAGGTTTTGAGGCTTGAACATGGGGAATTAGCTTAAAATTAATTAATTTTTGTTATTTTATGTATTTTTAGTTAAGAAATTAAATTGAATTTAAAGTAGATTATTTGATAATTTAGCACTTAAGCTAATTTTTTTAAATTAGTTTTTTTGGGTAAAAGACTAATTTTTTTACTTTTTGTTTGAAGTGGATGTTTTATCTTTCTATATATTTGATATTAACAATTATATATAATTGATAGTAATAGTAAATAAGTTACTAATAATGAATATTATTGTATTTTAAAAATAATATAAATTTGAATAAAATATTATAAAAATTTGTATTTTAATTTAATTTTTTAATTTTTTAATTTTTTGCATTTTTACTAAATGGGTAATTTTGATATTTTTTTTTGTATTTTTAATTAAAAAGTTGAAAAATTAAAGTTACCAAGCGTAAGAATAACAATCCATTTGGGCCCATTTTGTTAAGGGTATTGGATTGATGAGTTAGCTTAGTATGAATATGGACTTATTAATTCAGTGTTTGTTTTACATTTGCAGGGTCGAATTAGCTTGTATTTAGACTAATTTTTTATAAGTTTTTTAATTTTTTGATATTTTTTATATAAAAATAAATATATAAAGATATAAAAAAGTTAAGTTATGCCAAATTAGTAAATTTTTTAAAAATATTTTTAAATAAAAAGTTTTTAAAAAAAGCTAGACCAAACAATAACGTTGGTGGCTTAGCAATTCCTGATTAAGGCACATTCCGAAACCTCGGCTGAGATGCTTGCCCTGCTTGGGTTATATCGAGAATTTTAATAATTTTTGTAATTTTTGATTTTTTTAACATTTTGACTATATTTTTGTATATTTTTTAATTATCTCAGTAAAATTAATTTAAAAAGTAAAAAAATTAATTAAAATATAAAAAAATCAAATAAAGCAAAAAATAAGTAACATAAAATTTATTTTATTTACTTACTTTGACTTTTTTTTATTTTTTTATTTTTTTATATTTGTTCAGCTTGTTTTAATAAAAAAATTAAATAATATAATAATTTAATTAAATAATAATAAAAATTACTAAAACAAAAATAAACAAAATCAAATAACCAAACAATCATTTGACCCACACAGAGCTGGTTTTCGGAGTCCATGGCTTCTGCGCATAACTCCTTTGACGATTTTAGCCCCACCAATTAACACTGATATTCCAATTTTACCCATCTTATTCTTTTACCCTAATGAGGCAGAGGAGTTTTGAAGTACCTGGAGTACCAACCAAAACCCTTGAGGCTGAGTTCGGCTGTTCATTGCCGTTGACGAGTTTTCGTCCGATCGGGTGTTGAAGCTACCTACATCTGAGTGGTCAACGGTATCACCTCTTACATTTTCCTTTCACTTCCATCTCTGTCTCTCTCTTCGTCTTTTTCAAGTTTGTCATCTGATTTTTTTTTAATTTTTAATTTTTTTGTGATGATCACTGATCACACCAGAAATTTGATTCCGATTTAGGTACCAATCCTTACTTCTCTCTCTTTGATCCGTGTTGCATTCATGTTTAAGCGCAGTTATTCTACGATCCTGTGACAGAAATCTTCAATTAACAAAACTAAGATTCTTCTAAACTTAAGATTTCACTATCATTAAATAGACAGTTGATTATGTTCAAACCAATGAAACAGCCATTGACAATCTATACACAATGACAAAAATCCTCAAAATAGAAACAAAGAACTAGCCTACTGCTACTTTTCCAGAAGCTGAAGAAATTCGTTTGTATGATCTGTGTTGCATTCGGATCCATTTTCTTCGTCCATACTCTGTCTTGCATTTGGATCCGTGTCTTCTTTGGTATGATCTGTGCGTGCGTGTGTTTCATTCGTATGTGACCCCATTTTCCCCATATGTGTTCAATAATCCATGGTATTAACCCAGTGTTCACATGTATGTGTGTGTGTTTCTGTCATAAGCGTAGCAAAAAAGGGGGAAAGGGGAAAAAAGGAGGGGAATAACCTGTGTGTGTGTGTGTGTGCGTGCGTGCGTGCGTGAAGGCATCAAAGCTGCATGGTCATAAGCCTAATCTTGTCATTGATGTAGTGGAATAAATTATAGCTGAGAATGTAGCTGTAAAATTATGCAAAAAATGGGTTGTTTTTACAATTGCCTTGATGGTGCGTCTATTTTTTCTTAATACGTAAAACCTATACAATTGGTGTCAACTTTAAAAAGCTCAACATGTGACGAGAATGAGTAAAAGCTAACATATGGGAAACCAATTTTTTAAATATTTGTAAAGATGTTTCACAAAAAGAAAAAAATCAAATTGTAAATAACATCTTATATTTGGCGTTGAAATCCCTGAGATTTGGCCTTCATTTTTTCTTAAAGGGGGATGTATTTTTGCTTCAATTTTGTTGAATTTCGAATTATTGTGTAAGAAGTCATGCCACTTTGTTGACATTTACAATTCTGTTAATTCTTATAGGGGGTATGGACAATAAGAATATGGACGAAATGCAAGCATTTATAGCATTGCAGCAAGTAGTTGAATCCATAAACTATGTATGTGTGTTGTTTATTGTGATTTTGCATGCTACTATGGAAAAAATCGTACCTAGATTAGAGTTGCGTAGATCACCACACCCTTTTCAGACTCAAATGGACCATTTAAATAGATTAGTTAGAGATTGTGACGTCAATTGCCATAAACAACTACGTATGAATAGACATACATTCTTAGCCCTATGCACTATCCTTAGAACTGTCATTTTAATTGATTTGAAGTACGTTGTATTGGAAGAGAAAGTAGCAATGTTCTTGTCGGTGCTAGCACACGACCAAAAAAATCGTAATATCAAATTTACCTTCACGCGGAGTGGTCAAATAGTTAGTAAGTACTTCAGTGATGTTCTAAATGCTCTTTTATGCCTACAAGGTGTCTTGCTTAAGACGCTAAATGCGGTGAATGCATATTATAGCGATGATAGGTGGAAGTGGTTTAAGGTAATTTTGGCTTTTTCTACAAATTTAAAGCAAGTGTTGAATCCATGACATTATTGATGTTGAGTTAAGCTATTAGTTTGTCGATTATAGAATTGCCTTGGAGCGTTAGATGGAACATATGTTAGGGTTTGTGTGGCTGCTGTAGATAAACCAAGGTGTAGAATAAGAAAAGGAGAAATTGTAACAAATGTGTTGGGTGTTTGCTCTGAAGACCTGCAATTTATATACGTGTTGCCTGGCTAGGAAGGTTCTACATCAGATTCTAGAGTTCTCAGAGATGTGATCACTGGGGAAAATGTTTTAAAAATTTCAACGGGTAAGCTATATAAATACATATACACTTAACAAAAGGCGTAATTGACCGTATTCATCCTCAATCTAACCTTCTGCAAATTTTATACAATCACAGGTTAGTACTATCTTGTAGATGCTAGATACACAAATGGAGAAGGGTTCTTATCACCTTATAGAGGTTAGCGTTACCATCTCTCCGGCTGGAGGGATGACGGTGTCTTTACTACTCCAGAGTTTTTCAACACGAAACACCCATCAGCTCGCAATGTTATTGAGAGATGTTCGGGTTGCTTAAGATTTGGTCGGCCATTTTGAGGACAACTTCATACTTCCGAATTAGATCCCAAGGTCGCACCATTGCAGCATGTTGCCTTCATCACAACCTATTCAAGCGAGAGAGGTTAGTCGTTTTGTTAGAGTCAATTTTCGACTCTACTAAAGCAACTACTAATGAACCAACTCCTGTTGCTGTGGGGGATGATTTCATTGATGTTGTTAAGCCATTAGATCACTGGAGTCAATAGATGTATGATTTGGCAAGCCAAATGTTTAACGAGTAGCAAGCAAGTCGAGGTGTGACCAATTAGTGTTTTCAATATGTAATAGTTGGTGTTGTTATAGAAATAGTGTTATGTTCTATGAACCACATATTTCTTGTACTTACTTTCATGTAATTTATCTTGTTCGAATATTATGTAATTCATCTTCATCTTGTGGGTTTTTGAGCATGTAAATTTTACTGATTGACCAGCCAAATAAATTAATCAAATGTGACTTCATTATTTGTTGTTGCGCTCAATCCATCCAATCAGTAGGTATGACTATGAAATGAACATGCAAAACGTCTTCGTAGGTTTTGGAGCAAACGGGAGGAGGATATCCTCATAAGTTCTAGGACATAAATGTTCAATGATTGTAAGTGAAAACTTGATAATGGACAGTTTAAGGGAAGGTTTTTTTGTTGAGTACTAGTGGAGGATAAAACTAGTATTTCCAAGTACGAACTTGAGAGCAACTCCCCATATTGAGTCAAAGATCGAAATGTGGAGAAAACAATATAGTCTCCTATCTGATATGTCGAAGCTTAGTGGATTTGGTTGGGATGACACCGATGAAATGATAACGTTTGATAGCGATGGCGTGTCGGAAGCATATGTTCGAGCACTAACAATGACGTATGCTTATTTTAGTTATTGTCAACAATATATCAAAAATTTAAAATTATGAATAACAAATTTGAGTTATTGTGTAGAGAGTGGCAGATGCAAAAGGAATGAACAAATCATTTCCTTACTACGATTCGTGGTTGATATTATTTGGGAAGGACAGAGCTACTACGGAATATGCTGAAAGCCTAGCAAATGCAGTGGCCAATCTTGAGGAAGAAGGAATTGGGGATGTTGGGGATGAATCCCCACCATTGACATTTAATGCAGTTGATATGGATTTTTCAATTTCTGCCACTGTACCGCATACCCCAACAACCCATGCTACTTCGACTACTTGTGCGAAAAAAGGTCAAGAGCTGATGAGGGGACAAGTAAGGGACTTTCTGAAATTGTTCTTTTTCTTTGATGGTAACACATTTCTTGTTCGGGACAACTTTTCGGGGAAAGCCATTTACAAAGGTCAGAGATAGTGAGCAAAGAGAAACTACCAATACGAGAAATAGGTAATTGTTGACCATTACCTACAGCAACGCAATCAATACCATGAAACTTATCAGCAATAGAGAGATTTGACAGATCAACATTCATGTGGCTAGTTGCTCTTGTATTAATAAGCCACATGCTGTTGTTAGACTGAACAGAACTAGGGACTGAGATAGTCATGGTGTATGTATATATATCGATGATCGTGAAAGGGAGATACGTGGAGGTGGACGACAAGGAAACGACGTCATTTTATTGAAAGTTTCCACAACACCCTCCAGCTAAGCTTGTTGCCATGGCTG
>JAOTRH010000002.1:8463045-8489443 GCA_034768845.1 Heliamphora exappendiculata
CAAATCCATTACTGAGACAAACAAGATATGCTCTACTGTTCCATCTCTGGTTCTTGTTTCTCACTTCTCTTTACTCCATTTGATTATTGCATATCTATCTTGTAAAGAGAGTGATTGTCATTCATTCAACACTTTTATTGTAATCAAGGGTGAGTCACCCTGTTAACGTTTGAGTGAGTAAGAGAAACTCATCAAGGAAGAAGTTCAAGAGAGATTAGAAGAAAACAGAGGCTTGTTTTCATAGATTCTTCTTGAAGCTTGTGAAGGCTTGTGAATGTGCCCGTAAACATTCAGATAGCTCAAGTAGAAGTTTGACGCTTGTAAAGGCTTGGAATACGCCTGGAAGTATTCTGGTTAGTGGAAATACTCAAGGGAGATCTTGAAGAGTGGACATAGGCAAAGATCAAGCCGAACCACTATAAATCTCGGTGTCTGGTTTTTTATCTCTATCCCTCTCCTTTTAATTCTTGCATTAATTTCATATTTGCTTATCTAGATTTTGTGCGTTATTAAAAGCTTTTCTGAAAAGTTTTTTAAAATCTCATTTGCTAGCAAAGAAACCCAATTCTTCCCTCCTCTTGGATTGCCTAATTCTAACATACTATTTATGAGGGTTTTCATTTCAGGTTTGGTGATTTTTGTTTACAAGCATTTTGTGACTCTGATCGGGTTGGTGGTCCACTCAATTGCAAATTCATGATTGGGTTCTATTTTTTTCTTGACTCTAATATAATTTCCCAGAGTGCCAAGAAGCAACCTACGGTGGCTCGTTCTTTCACCGAGATTAAATATCGTGCTTTGACTCAGTCCTCTGCTGAATTGAGTTAGATCCGAATGCTGCTTAAAGATTTTCATATCCCTTCTTCCTCTTCTGTTGTTCCTCTTGATCCATCCTGAGAAGAAGCATGGTTTCAAGTTCAGTGCTCGACCCAAATGGTTGTTGTCCCAAACGCATGGCCATGGTTTGCGACGAGTCATTTCTTTGGGCTTCGATTTTGACACTGTTGGGTTCTTAGTGAGTTGGGGCAAATTTTATCCACCCCTCAACATTTTTATTTTAAATAATTAAAAAATTATTTACTATTTAAAATTAATTAGCTCAAATTATTGCGAAGGAAGGAAGAAAAATTGGCATTGGGAATAATTTTCCACAGGAAAAGTATGGGATCAATCCGGGGCCGTCCATTTCTTTCGTGATCGTACGGCATCAAGCCTCAGGGTTTTCGAACATTCTGGAACACAACCCCCAACGCGGCATGTTGCTATAAAGTCTTCACTCCTGCCGTGTATTGCCTCCCAATCAAACCGTCAAACTATAGTTTGCACATTTCTGTTTCTCTTGCTCCTCTCTCTTTCTTCCTCCACTCGCCGACACAACCGAGAGCAGGAAGGACGAGCGATGGCCGGCAAGGGAGACGGACCAGCGATCGGCATCGATCTCGGCACGACTTACTCGTGCGTCGGAGTTTGGCAACACGATCGCGTCGAGATCATCGCTAACGACCAAGGCAACAGAACGACACCGTCCTATGTCGCCTTCACAGACACCGAGCGACTCATCGGTGATGCCGCCAAGAACCAGGTTGCGATGAACCCCTTGAACACCGTCTTCGGTAAGAATTTCTCTCTCTGATTCGGTTTTCGTAGGTCAGTTCTTGTAAACTCGTTTGTATGATTTCGTAGGATTCGATTGGAATGTTTGTGTATGCTTATCTGCTTATTTGATACTACTGGATCTGCATTCGTTTTCTTTAGACGTGTTGTTCTATCAGATCTGTGTTGGTCGTCTAGTCATGTAGTCACTTGATTTTGTGTTATTATGTCGTTTATGTCTAAGTGATCTTTTCAAATCGTCTTACTAAGACCTCTCAGCCATTTGTTTCCATAGCCGTGTCGATCTATTGAGCCACAGGCTTTTTGCGCTGCTTGGTGTTATGTTCCAACCTTCCTGAATAGTGTCTTGTTATTCATTGTGTTTGGAAGCTTTTGGAAAGATGTGATTCCAGATCTAGTTTTTTGGCCAGTCAATTTCATCGTTGTTTGTTTGTATTTTAGAGTTACTAGTAAATGATTTTTTTTTTGCGGTTTTAGGGCATCTGTATCCCAATTCTCCGTTTTGTTGGCTGAAAAGATATTTATAATAAGAAAGGAATTTTGGAGGCTTTCTTTTTTGACACCATTTACAACTACAAAACTCTATTTAACTTCATAATTTACCAATTTCCTTCTGAAATTGAAATTATTTAAAATTTTAGGTTTTTATTTGTATTGATCTGTCGAAATTATTATTTTCCAATGGAACCGATATTATAAGAATTAAATTTAGCCTATGCCTGGCTTAGTATTTTTAAAGGTTTTTTTTTTGCTTAAAAGCATTTAAAGAAGTCCACTTATTTGGTCTCTGTTTGTTTTTTTATTTTTCACATTTTTTTAGATTTACTTTTTTTTTATACGAAAAGCTAAAAAGCCAAAAAAACTTAGAAAAAAAGCTAGTTCAAACAAAAGCTTACAATGGATTTTATACATATTGTGAAGAATTATACTCTGAATATATAAGTCAAAATTCTATAATGTAACTTAGACAGTATTTACTCTCTAATTTTCCATTCGGCCTCCAATCTTAAATTCGTTGTTTTATGCTGAATATGCAAAATAGCCATTTATTGAATTGGTTTTTGTTTCCTATTGTTTAGGAATAAAATGCGTAGTTGGTGATGCTAAATTTTCCAATCTCCAAAATAGATCTATGAATGCGGAGTTATCCGCTTTATAGACTGTGCATTATTTCAATAGGTGAAGTCAATGCTTGTAAAACTGGTACTCTTCAAAATATATATCAACATCAATATCGATTATGTTAAGACAGCTTTGGTCGAGTTGGTATAAATAGTAAAAGGAATTTTTTATTAATAATATTCTTTTTAATTTCCAATTGTTTGGAGATGATCTTATGCTATTTGGTTCTGCTTCTTAACTTTGAGAGATACTTTGTAAATGTTCAACGTATTTGTTGTTTTCTATTTCTATGTTATATAGCAAATGACCTTTGTTGGCTTATTCCCCTCTCCAACCTTTGATAATGGAACTTTTTTCAGTAGCACTTTTAAGATATATATATCTTGCGGGCATTTACATGGGTTTATGATTTTCTTTTATTTTTATTTTTTTGCTACGATGACAAATTGGATTCCTGTTTGCATGTGCCTTTTTCTATATTGAGGTGATTTGGTTGTGTCCGTCTACTCTGTTTTTTAGCTTCATCTATAGAAATGAATATCTCAACTTAATGTACTGGGTTTAAGGACTTAATTATCTTCACGTTACATTCCTATTTTTATTCCTGGAATTTCTTGGGATACTAATTAAGCTTGCTTCCCCTGTTCTTATGATAATATGTAAACTCCCAAAATGGATTAGTTTAAGCTCTGAGGTTGGACTTGCACTGATATTTTTCTTCACCTCATGCATCAATGTTGTGCATGTAGAATATGATAGTCTCTCTCTCTCTCTCATGTCCTAACTGTGTTGTTTCCTGTTGATCATGTTTGTGGGTATCTTTAGTTGTTTGTTTGACATAATGAGTAATATATGTTGGGCAGATGCGAAGAGGCTGATTGGGAGGAGGTTCAGTGATGCCTCTGTACAGAGTGACATCAAGTTGTGGCCTTTCAAGGTCATTCCTGGACCTGGTGACAAGCCCATGATTGTTGTTAACTACAAGGGTGAGGAGAAGCAATTTGCTGCTGAAGAAATCTCCTCCATGGTTCTTATAAAGATGCGTGAAATTGCTGAGGCCTACCTTGGTTCTACTGTGAAGAATGCAGTGGTTACAGTCCCTGCATACTTCAATGATTCTCAACGTCAGGCGACAAAGGATGCTGGTGTGATTGCCGGTATTAATGTTTTGCGTATCATCAATGAACCCACTGCTGCTGCCATTGCTTATGGTCTTGACAAGAAGGCAACAAGTGTTGGTGAGAAGAATGTATTGATCTTTGATCTCGGTGGTGGTACTTTTGATGTCTCTCTTCTCACCATTGAAGAGGGTATCTTTGAGGTGAAGGCCACTGCTGGAGATACCCATCTCGGAGGTGAAGATTTTGACAATAGAATGGTGAACCACTTTGTTCAGGAGTTCAAGAGGAAGCATAAGAAGGACATCAGTGGCAATCCCAGAGCTCTGAGGAGGTTGAGGACTTCCTGTGAAAGGGCCAAGAGGACTCTCTCATCCACTGCCCAGACCACCATTGAGATTGATTCCCTTTATGAGGGTATTGATTTCTACTCCGCCATTACCCGTGCCAGATTTGAGGAGCTCAACATGGATCTCTTTAGGAAGTGCATGGAGCCTGTTGAGAAGTGTTTGAGAGATGCTAAGATGGACAAGAGCACTGTTCATGATGTTGTTCTTGTTGGTGGATCTACCAGGATTCCCAAGGTCCAGCAGCTTCTTCAGGATTTCTTCAACGGGAAGGAGCTCTGCAAGAGCATCAATCCTGATGAGGCTGTTGCTTATGGTGCTGCTGTTCAAGCTGCCATCCTGAGTGGCGAGGGTAATGAGAAGGTGCAGGACCTCTTGTTGTTGGATGTCACCCCCCTCTCGCTTGGTCTTGAGACTGCTGGAGGAGTTATGACTGTGTTGATTCCCAGGAACACTACCATTCCCACAAAGAAAGAGCAGGTCTTCTCTACCTACTCCGACAACCAGCCTGGTGTGTTAATTCAGGTCTATGAAGGTGAGAGAACCAGGACCCGGGACAACAATTTGCTGGGTAAATTTGAGCTCTCTGGCATTCCTCCTGCTCCTAGGGGTGTTCCTCAGATCACAGTGTGCTTTGACATTGATGCCAATGGTATCCTTAATGTCTCTGCCGAGGACAAGACTACCGGGCAGAAGAGCAAGATCACCATCACTAATGACAAGGGAAGGCTATCCAAGGAGGAAATTGAGAAGATGGTTCAGGAAGCTGAGAAGTACAAGTCCGAGGACGAAGAGCACAAGAAGAAGGTCGAGGCGAAGAATGCATTGGAGAACTATTCGTACAACATGAGGAATACAATCAAGGACGAGAAGATTGGCGAGAAACTTCCTCCGGCTGATAAGAAGAAAATTGAGGATGCAATTGAGCAGGCTATCCACTGGCTGGACAGTAACCAGCTTGCAGAGTCGGACGAGTTTGAGGATAAGATGAAGGAACTCGAGAGCATCTGCAACCCGATCATTGCTAAGATGTACCAGGGTGCAGGTGGTCCCGATATGGGTGGTGCCGCCATGGATGATGATGGTCCTGCAGCTGGAGGAAGTGGCGCTGGCCCAAAGATTGAGGAGGTGGATTAAATTGCTGGTAGTTTATTTGTTTGGTTACTTTCATGGTATTTCTGTTTCCTGGAACATATTTTGCAAGTTATTATTTTTGAGATTTTAAGGTACATTTGAGGCTTTGAGAAGGGTATTGGTAGTTTTGTTCAAAGCCAGATGGAATTGTTTTCTGTTTCCCAATTCAACTTGGCCCTTCCAAACTTCACTCCCCGATGTTAGGTGATTTTCATAGGGTATTTGATGC
This sequence comes from Heliamphora exappendiculata, assembly GCA_034768845.1. Classification (NCBI taxonomy): domain Eukaryota; kingdom Viridiplantae; phylum Streptophyta; class Magnoliopsida; order Ericales; family Sarraceniaceae; genus Heliamphora; species Heliamphora exappendiculata. The sequence goes on from JAOTRH010000002.1 coordinate 8,468,610, forward strand.
GCTTCGTCTTTGAAGTTTGTTTTGATATTTGATTCTGAACTCTTAATCCTGCCTATTAGTAATCTTGATTTACTGGGTTAAGGCATTAAGTGACTGACTGAAAAGACTGAACTCTGTTTTTATTACGCAGACAAATGGCAGTAAATTACACCTACATATTCACATACTTGTATAGCTTCGGCCACAGTTCAGAAGTTTTAACCCCAATGTTACTTTTGGTTTATGGATCTACCATTCATTACTGTCAACTTCATTTTACAGGCATCAACGCCTGCACCATGAACATAATCTCAGTTACGCAGCCCACCTCAACTTTGAGGAGCAAAACAATAATTTTCCATTGTTTATGCTTCCTCATAAATGGTTACGACCAAATCAAATTAACCCCACTGCAAGAGCTTCATCAATGAGATCATTTTAGGACTCATTATCATTTTTATGACAAAAAAAAAGTAAAATACTTGACTTGATATATGAGATATTCTATCTATAAGACAGCTGGTTAGTGATGATTAGCAATGAGTTAGGTGAGTTGCCAATTAACTTGCTATACATCTATTGAGTTTGACTGATTAGCTCAGCATTAATAAAAATATATTTTGAAGCCATGTCGATCTGTGCACAGCACGTGCTGTCTCCCCAAAAGAAATATCATCTATGCTACTGTGTCTCAAAATAAGGAAAATCCTAAAATTACGGTAAATATTAGCATCGGGCTGTACCACTGTGCCAAGTTTAATGATAAGCTAACCTCTGATAAAAGGGGAAAAAAAAAGTAATAATAATAATAAGCCAACCTTTACCAATTGTAAATTGTAATGACAAAGTTTTATTCTCCTGAGTAATATGGATCAATATTTTCACTCACGTTGAATCTTCTTTTCCCAAGATCAAGTGGTGGAAAAAAATTCTTGCAGTAGTAGGTTTAGGCTCGCTAAAAACCACTTACTAGCAGGACCATTCATAAGAAGAATCTTCCTCTTTATCAGTATCATGTTGGGTAGTTAATAGTAGTTTGCCGCCCTAAAAATTCACACCTGTCATATGTCCCACCATCTGGATACAGTTGTATGTTACACCATATAAATCACAAATCACAGTATACAATCTCCTGGGACAGCCTTCAAAAGTCCAGATGAATCTGAGAGAGAGCCTTCAAAAGTCCAGATGAATCTGAGAAAGATTAAGGAAACCGTTAGAAAGGGAGTTAGAAAGGGCGTCAGTATGTTAACGGACAGAATTCCCTCCGATGCTCAAGTCAGTTCTCCAATAGAGTGAGAGCCAAATAAAAGAAAAAATTAGAGTAATAGAATTTGCGTGTGCTTAGAATTGTACCTGAATCTGTTATAATCTACTTTATATTTTGTTCCTCTAGCCACGTGGCGGGGTTGCCATGTGCAAACGGTTATAGCCGTATCAATTTAATTATTTCTTGAGATGTAGGTAGTACGCGTGTCAAGTACGTGTCACTCTTAATCAAGATGTTAGTTTGATCTGTAGAACAATATTTCTTTTAGGGTTGATCATCGCCCAATTTGATTAGGGAGGCTTCGTGATCATATTAGAACGAGATGACTCGGAGGGAGAGAGGTCTGACCATAACATGGTCAAGTCCTTTGCGGACTTTGGTCCCCAAGCTCACTATTTATCAACGGCCTTCTATTACTTGTCAGTGTGTTAATTTACTCATCAGCAGTCCTCTATTCTGGATTAGTGTGCTATAAATCGCATAATAAAAAAGAATATACATAAAGATATATAATTATTTTTTAACACTGGTGCTATTGCGACCCTCGAGGTCTGGCCAGTAACGATCATACTCATGTAAAAGGGGAAAAAATACTCGAACGGCAAAATGACTATCTTTCTTGGCTGGATAGATACAACTGGCAATGCAACTATATTGAGTTTTTCCAATGAAGAACGGCGCTGTTACAACTTTTGAAGGAGAAACTTATGCCGGCTTTCTCACATCTACTTGCCACATGTCGGATATTGCACTGGCTAACAACAATCCTTGAGTGCTCTTTTTTGAGCCGTAGATTGCGCTTATTCTAGTAGAATCTTTGTCGTTGATATCGAAGGCGCTTATATTGATTTTCAAACTTAGCTAACCTTCTCAAACATTCCAATGAAAAGAGTGAGAGAAGTTCTTGGATAACTTTTGGGCGATTTTGTGGAGCGTGAAATTTTCTTGGTGCGATTTCTATCCTCAAGTAATTCATCTTCTCTTTTTTGCTTTGCCTTGACCATCATTCGCTCTCCATTGTGGATTGTAGAATTATAAGATTGTTACCTTCCACCCTCCTTCTAGGACTAATTATTCATCATATGTGGGTTATGAAATCCAATTAGACAATAAATCCAAACACAAATTTAATAAATAGACATATGATAAAAATATAGTTTGAACTAATTTCACAAGTATTTCACAGTTGAGATTTTCCGTCACAAAAAAAAAATCAAATTTTAGCAAATATCATCTATGCTATTATTTCTCAAAATAACTAAAATCGTTAAATTATTGTAAAAAGGATAACACACCCATTATGTGTGCCACAAATTATAGTTCAATAATAAGCCAACCGGTACTAGACCCACCCACCTGCACTTCTAATGTATTCTGTAAAGTTTTATCATCACCAATTTCTCATTCTGCTATGTGCACTGATTCAAGTGCGCTTCTTTCATATAAGGTGAATTCCACTTGAGTAGAACCCACCTTATGTGAAATGAGCATATTTAAATCTATAATTCGTATACATGCATTTAGTACTTTTCCCATTTTCTAGAGGAACACTTCCATTGGCACCAATGATGTGGATGACATGTGGTCCTATTATGGCAAGGGCACTGGGAAAGAAAAGAAAAGAAAACTCAAGAACTCCTGAATTATATGATCAATATCCTATTATCAAAGGATTTCTTTATCTTTTTGTTAAGATATCAATATCAATATTTCCACTCTCTTTAATCTTTTTATTTCCCCCCAGGATCAAGTGGTGGAAAAAACACTACTATTATGTCCCTTCCTAAGAAGAATCTTCGTCTTATCAGGATCATGCTGGGTAGTTAATAGTAGTTGGCTCCCTAAAAATCCACACCAATCACATATTCAATTCTGCATATATTAAGCTTACTAACCATCTAGATAAGCAGAATTGGTAAAAACCTCTTTACTTATTGAATGAAAAAGGTCTGCCCAACAGGGAACCATCATCATAATATTATTTTACACAACAGAGTTGAAAGAATTTTGTCAGCTTCTGTAGAACCCTCAGCATTGCTACTAGTAAAAGATCAGCTTTTCCCAAAGAATGCAGTGATGGCATGGGCTAATGAGTGGGATTCAAATCACTAATTTGGGGTTTGGGAACTAGTTGCAAGTTGGAGAGTAGTGTGGAAGAGAGCAGGAATAGTTCAGACAACACACGGTTTGAGTGATATTACATGAACTCGGGTACGAGTGTCGGGTGCATGTATGTATTTAAGTGTCGGATCTACATAATCTTATGTTCAAAGACCGCTATGTTACATAGACTCAAGTACGAGTGCTGGGTGCGAATATGTGTCCAAGTGTTAAACTTGTATAATCTCATGTTTAAAGACACGGGGACAACGAAATAGTTTCTTTAATATAATATTTATTTTATAAGATAAAATATTATAAGGTGTTAGAATGCATTTCATGCATAATATGAAATCATTATACATCGTTATATCGTATACCGGATGTATTTTGGGTAAATGTCGTATTACACCATCTCTATATCCCATTTTTACCCATGTCAAAAATTTGACCCACATACATTAGAAGAGTTCATCAAATATTTCTCATTGAAAGAAGATTGCTTCATGCATTTACATTTCCATTTTCTTGGCTGATACTTAACAAATTCGGATATCTTTCCATTTGTATCAAGGAAGGTAAAATGAAATCTGAGAAGAAACAGTTTCAGATAACCCAAAAAGACAAAGTCTGCAACTGACTAGATAATAGTATGGGTACTGACTTGAACAAGAACTTCAAATGCAAGAGTAAATATCAGAAATAATCACAATCAAAGGCCAACCAAATACATGGGATAAAAAATCATAGGCATTAGGTACATTACATTCAAAATGGCAAATGTGATCCGAACATTTTGTTCCATAGATTACACTGTTTGGTACGAAATTAGTTAGCCACGAGGCACCACCAACTAGCAACCACGCTTAAAAGAGTCGTGATGGATGGACATCACCTCACGTCACATTAACATAAGATCATTACTCCCTAGATGAGGGCGGAGGCAAACACGAACCTCATGTTCTTCCGGGCCCACACGGAATTTTGGCACCATAATCTCTAGCACCGTTCCTGGTCCATCATAATATGCTTCTATATTAGCATCTTCGGGAATTCGGGTTGAAAGTGGGATCTCTCTAACAAATTCACCTGGAGGACAGTGCTCTGAATATGGATCTGTAAGCTTGAAAGTCCAGTCATGCCGCTTGATGTATGGCATGCCAGATGTGCTCGAACAAGATACCTTAATGATCCCATGAGTGAGGGTGTTCCACCAAGAAACTTTCACCCTTTGTAGATCCACAAAGGGCAAGCTGATGATAATCAAATAACCCTCTTCATCTTCATAAATTGTTTTTGCAGCTGTAACAGGCCCATATGCATTCCTCATCACCCCAGTGAAGTCATTCAACCAAGTTTGCTCGTTGAGGTGAATATCCACGTCTGGAACACGTTCAGGAGGAGGATTAACAGCCAAGTAATATTCATCATCATTCCCATGGGGGAAAAAGTCTTTCCATCTCTTGCTGACAGGTGATAGGTCCATTGAATCACCATTGCTGAGGTTTGATGGTTGAGTTGACAAATTCAGCCCAGATCCATTAAGCAGTTTCTTCGGGTTGGAATTCGGGTTACTCTTAACTGTAGGAGCTGGCCTCTCGAGCACAAAGTCTGTGTTCGGGAGATTTCTCCATGAACTGAAATTGCTAGCATCAGGTGGTATAGTAAAATTCAAATCCCTCCCTGTGAGTTCAATCCACCTTTTCCGCTCATCTTCGTCAAGAACCACGAGATTAGGAGAGCAGACAACGTCAATCCCATGAACACACTGGGGATTAGAGAGGCCCCTATATTGCTTTCTCTGCATCCTGTGAGATCGAACAAAACCCTTATCAAAACTGAACGGAAAGGGCCGCTCTCCTTGACGAGAATGGCCATTCATGTAACTCCTTAGCTGCATCTTTCCCAGTGCATTCTCAGGCCTTTCCTTAAAAACCCACATATACATATTCTCCATATCATGCTGAACCATGAACACATCAAGTTGGAGATCAGATTTATTGAACCTAGAAACTCCATTACTATCCCATATAATCTTGGCCTTTGACTTCTCATTCAAAACAGGCTTGAAGTAAAAACTAAAGAAAAACCAAGCACCCCAGATACTATCTAGTCGTTTTGCACATTTCCGTCCATCCCTGGGGACACAGAGAAATCTCTCCGTCTCATAGACTTGGGGACCAAGCCCAACATCAAGCATATCACACGGGTCAGAGCTCCACGGCTGCAGAGGCGGGCTGCGCCCTCCGGACAGGGGTAGGTTGATATCAGGAGGGAGGGTAAGAACAGCTTGGCAATTCATCTCGAGGTCCAACTCATCGTGTGATGATGAAGCACTTGAATCCATGGACAAAAGGGTGGATGGGTGATGATTCTCGATTGATAGAACAGTGATAAGAGAATCTCCCATCTCAATTGTCCCTTGGTCTTTGGGGAAAATTCACAACTGGCTTTGGAATTCCCATCCTCAAAATCAATCTAATTAAACAACCATCTTAAAGTCACCACCGCCACCACCACCACCACCGTGATACCAATCCCCACAAGAATCCCTCACCTTCATCAAGAGACCTACTAGATTTATTTGTTACAATACTATTTCCAAATTCCAACAACAAACCCACATTAAAATCACTAAGAACAAGAGAATTTCAAAAAACCCAAGTTAGGAGAGAGTGAAAAGAGAGTTTATTTATCAAATTTGTATGCGAAATCAAGAAAATGGAACTAATACTAAGAAACCCCCAACCTTCAGTTAAAATAAAAACTGAAAGAAGAAAATTAGCGAGAGACTAAGTTTTAGATGGAGAAATCAAGAAAAAAAAAAGAAAGGAAAACTTCGTAAATCGATTCAATCTTTAGCTATATAGAGATATATGGTGAGAGAGATATACAAGAAATGCTAGATAAAGATTATAACTAACCCTAACCCCAAGAAACTCCATATAACCTCCAAAAAGAAATATAATTTACAGTTTCTATCTATTGCCAAAAAGATAAATGGTGGATGGTGTATATGTATTACCAATCTATGAACCCAAGGCCCAAAAAGAGGACTAAATCGGAGGGGATCTTGGAGGAGTACCTTTTGGGATAAGCTTCGACGACCAAGAATCCACAGAGACTGGAACTTTGAGAGGAATCGGCAGCCTTGACGAACCTCCTCCTCATCTTCTTCGTCAACGCTTACTTCTTTCGCACGCTTTCTTTATTTCACTTCTGATGAGTTTCTTGCTAGCAGTATCTTTGTCAAGACAAGGCGCATAGATAGTAGAATAGGGGAGCAGGGTCCCTGCTGTGCGGGAAGCTACAGCAACCTTGCTGTGAGTTTCTTTTCTTTTTTCGGGTAAATTTTTATAATTTAATTAAAATTGTTTATTATTTTATATTTAATAAATAATTATTTTATTTAAAAAATCAGCTCAATTTGATATCATATTCATATGAGTATATTTCATTTTTAAAATTCAATAAATTAGTTAATTTTATTGAGCACAAATATGCTTCGATCATATCAATAATAATATCTAATTGTCATGATTTTTTTACAAAAATTACTATTCATTAAATACAAAATAATAAATAATTTTAATTAAATTATAAAAATTCATTTAAAATACAAAAAACACTCACAGCAGGGGTGCTGTGACTTCCCACACAGCAGAGACCCTGCCCCAGAATAGAGAATATCAGTGTAGCGAGAGAAAGTAGGGATAAGCGTTTTTCGGAGGTAAAAGCCTCCACTGGATAACACCGCCGTTGAAGCTCTTGGTAACGGTGACGGTGCACTTTGTCTTTGCGCTTTAAATAATCTCACTGTATTGGTGATACATTTGAATACCACTTGCTGGTATATATATAGTGTATAAAAATAAATAGTAGAATTACAAAATGATATAATTATTTTATATAAAAATATTATATCATAGGGTACTTAAATTTAATTACCAAATATAATTATCATAACATTATTCTTATAAAATGTTATGTCAACATTGTGATGTAGTATATATATATATAAATTGGTTATACAACATAAATATGTTATTATGTCATTTTCTATCTGTAGACCAGCTAGCAAAGGGTATCTCGTGCCTTGAGATAGCCTAACTTTTTTTAAAAGTGAATAGCTATGCTGACTCCTTGAACTGTTTGGCATCAACAGTTAGCCCCATAGGATCCCATACAATTCGTGTGGAAATTTTGCAATAGCCGGGCACAGCTATACTCAAGGAAACACACGCCATTTGTTTGGAATTGGGACCGAATTGGATGGACCCTATTAAAACCTACTTGACAAAGGGTGAGTTACCTCCGACCAAAATGAAGCTTGGATAATACAGAGGAAGGCATCCATGTTTGGGGTTTCAAATTCAGGAGACTTGTACAATAAGTTTTTCACTGGGCCATACCTATTCTGTATGCACTCGAACAATGTTCATGATCTACTGTTAAAAATTCATGAAGGAATATGTGGAAGCCATATCGGTGGGAGGTCATTGGCTCATCGAGCAATCTCCTGAGGGTATTAGTGGCTGTACATGCAGAGATATGTTGAGCAATACGTGCAAAAATGTGAGAAGTATCAGAGGTTTAGCCACAACATACGCATCCACCGAAGACTTGTCATCAGTGACAAGCTATTGGCCCTTTGCTCAGTGGGAATACGACATAGTAGACCATTTTCCTAGGGGTAGGTAATAGAAAGTTTTTATTCGTCGCCACTGACTAGTTCACAAAATGGGTGGAAGCCAACCATTGGCTAACATCCGAGATGTGGATATTAAGAAGTTTACGTGGAAGGATATTATTACTTGGTTTGGGATCCCCCAAGCTATCTTCTCGGACAATGACACTTAGTTTGACAGTGCAGTGTTCAAAGGTTTCTGTTTAGGGATGGAAATCAAGAACTACTTCTCTACTTCGGCTTATCCACGGAGTAATGAGCAGGCAGAGGCCACAATATGACCATCTTGGATGGGTAGAAAAAGAGACTAGATGCTACAAAAGGAAAGTGGGTAGAAGAGCTACACTCAGTCCTATGGACATATCGAACAACTCCTAGAAGGTCTACAGGTGAGACTCTTTTTTCCCTTACCTAAGGGGTTGAGGTGGTAATCCCCTAGAAGTCGAATTACCCACAATCCGAACATAAATCTTTAGCCCTGAACGAATTCCAGTATCTTGGGTAAAAATCTGGATCTAGCCGAAGAATGAAGGTCAAGATCGACCATTAAGTTAGCCTCATACCAGCAAATACTAGCCAAAGACTACAACAAGAGGGTCAAACATTGTGAGTTTGTCGAAGATGACCTGGTCCTGAGGAAAGTTCTTGGCCATATGAAAGACCTAGTTCAAGGAAAACTTGAGCCGAACTGGGAAAGACCTTATAAGGTTACCAATAAGGCAGGGACATGCGCCTACAACCCAGAAGATATGAATGGCAAGGGAATACCTAGCTCGTGGAATGCTAGTAACTTACGTAAACTTTATTTTTAAAGTTTTCTTACAATTCAATTTTAGTTCATAATAAAACTACATCGATATTTGGCAAATTCATGCATTGATCTTTTTGTTATTCCTAGAATTGCAATAATTCAAGAAGCATCTTTGACAAAACATCACTTATAAAACCTGTGGACAGGCCTGAAAAGGCTATGCAGGGAGTCAACTTGACGAACCAATTTCCTATTCCACCAAAGTAAAAGACCACTATGAGAATGGAAGGCTAAAACACAATTCCTTTGCCAAACTGATTAGTACAGACAAAGGACTAGGGGGGCAGGGGCCATAACCATTACCCAACGAATTTGACTAAGTTCGAAGTAGACGAATCCGAACTAAAAATTCTCGAGCTTGGAAGTCCGAGCCCAAGTTCAGAGGAATCAAGGCCCAACTCGAAGTTACTGGTCCTTCGATATTAATCTAAAAAGTTCGAAGGATTTTAACCTGAACTAGAATTATCCCAACTTGAAAGTTCAATTCCAAGTTTGGAAAAAAGGTCCAACCCGAAATAGCTAGACTATACTAGTTGAGAACTTAAGGTCAAAGATTGGCAATCTAAACTTATAAGTTTAGTGGCCAAATAAACTTAAGTCTAAACACCAAATATAAAACCCGAGCATATTATGAGCACAATTCGGGAGAGAATGACAAAGTACATGGATAAGTAAAGCGGCACTTTTCATTCATAAAAGTGATTTAAACCCTGACAAGTACAGCTGAGGCTATCAAGGCGTTACATCAAAAAAAAGAAGAAGAGAAAAATGGCTCTCAGGCCTTACATGGACAAACAAGTAAAAGCCCCAAAGAGGCAGCCAAAAACTCCTCCACTGTTTAGTCGGGGGTTCTTGATTCCCCACAAAGAGCTGGAGGATTGTTTGAGGAAGGTTGTACTGTCCTAAGAGGGGGCACTTCTTCACTAGCAGCTCCCGTCATAGGATCTTTAGCCCCTTCTTCCTCTTCATCCTCCTTGGTCTGCATGCTTAGGAGGGGGGTCTTCAGTGTAAGTTTTCCATAATCCCAGTAGCTTTCAAGGCTGCTTTCCAAGCTACTTAAAAAATTATGTCTTGAAGCTTGGGGACTTGACTCTTGTAGTTTTCAGTGGCCTCTGCCACCCTATCAGAATAGGCCTTCTCGGCCTCATCAACAGCTTTGACTTGTTCGACCTCAGCTTTCTTGAGTTTGTTCTTTACCATAGCCAAGGCCTCTTCCCATTCTTTCACTTGCCTCTATAGAGCCAGCTCGAATACTTCTAGCACTGATACTTAAGCTTGAGCGGCATCAGCGATTTTCGTCTTCTCCTAGATACCTGCCTCCATTTTAGCCATTTGTTGGAGGTACAAGTAGTTCTCGCACATTTTGGTGAGCTCATGTCATGCCCCAAACGTCCGGTCACTTGAAACACCCATAAACAACTATATAACACATCTAACCCGATATTTACTCACAATTTAAAGCATACATGCATTTAATATATCCACCCAAAGGGCTTACATTACACGGTTCCAACAACGAACAACATGTTATAACATACATAGTTCAAAAGAACAAAAAGAAAGACTACAGATCTTTCGCCTCAACTGGCAACACTGAATCAACCTGCATGATCGATACTTGAAAAATATTTCAAATCCCACACCGTGAGCCAAAACTCAGTAGAAACTAAACAAGCATCAAATATAAACAAAGCATGCTCGAAAAATGAGGTGCAACTTTCGACTCTCTTTCAAGTCTTAAAACAGTTTGAAAACGATTTTATATCACGACTACCAAAGTCGAAAAAATAATTTGAAAACACGACTCGCACGAGCCTCAAAAGAAACAGGTATATGTATGCAGCACATGTATACATATCTAAACTGACTCACAAGCCTCAACAACAACTCTACAATAACCAAAGTTAACTCATGCAATCCATGCAATTCGCCCAACGCATCACGTGCAACACAAGCAACACATGCCTCTTCAGGACCTCGTTTCTGTCCTTTAGATACTTGCACACAAGTGCATCGTTAGGACCACATTTTCATCCCTCTGATTCCCACACATGCACACATGCATTGTTAACCAGAGTTAACATATATCAGACCATGTTTTCGTCCACCGTCAGACAGAGCTAACTTTTCTCGGACCACGTTTTCGTCCATCGTCAGCCAGAGCTAACACCGTATCAACATCACATAAGATCACATTTTCGTTTTATGTTTCACAATCATATAAGACCACATTTTCGTCTTATATTTGACAATCATAAAAGATAACATTTTCATCTTATAACATGCATAAATAAAACTAGAGTTATAAATGCATAAAGCCACATATAAATTTCACATCATGACGCCACCCATCACATAACCCGACATCTACTCACAAACTACCCACCTGTCATCCGTTCACCCGAACGACCCGTCCAACACCGCTCAAGCGCTCGAGCACTCAACCACTGTTCGGCGGTCCCCTATCGAAATACATCTCAGCCACACCACCGCTCGAGCGAACAGGCCACCACTCGAGCGGTCATCGCTAGGTAAAAAAAACCAAATGAAGAAACGAAACTAAACCCTCGTACGCATAACACATATACATAAAACATACTATTTTAAACAATAATCAAAGCGGTAAACAACACGTCAAAAATATATAACGAAAACGATTTTCACCAAAACCCTATCCTTTCCCAAAACCCCCCCTTTTAGAAAAAGAATCACGGGCCCAGACATGCCCCGCACCCAATAATGCACCAACCACCACACACACAACCGTGCACCAACACCCCGCATGACATGACCAACATCCTTTCTGTAACTTCAATTGACAGGACCCCATAATCCAATCAATTGAAAAATCACTAGAGGAGAGCAGTCGATTGAGCCCCATAACCCGATCAACTAAAAGGCTACCACACAACCAAAAGAAACCCCTAAGGCCCTAATGCGACCAACACGAACTCCCAGACGCTCAACACGGCCAACACGGACCCACACACGCCTAACACAACAAACATGGACCCACACACGCCCAACACGGCCAACAAAGACCCCCACACAGCAAACATAAACCCCCACACAGCCAACACGGCCAACACGGATGAAAAACGGTTAAGAAAATTTGACATACCCTCACTATTTTAGTCATAACTTTTTCTACGAAAATAATTTTATCGTGAGAGATGTGTCATTGGAAAGAAGACTTTTGGGGCTTCAATTTAAGTATAAGAACGACCTAATTTCGAGTTTGAATGAGGGAGAAATGATAAAAAAAAGGCCATGCGCAGCCAGCCCACTCGAGCGGACATCGGGCGCTCGAGCGAGCAAGCACCCGAGAAAAATCTAAATTTTTCTATTTTTGAGTTCCAAGCACCCAAAACTCTCAAACACTAATTATGATACTTTAAAACACACATAAACCTACTAATTCGCATATTTTCAACACCTACAAACATAGGCGAACTCAAACCATCAAGAACCACCAAAAGAAACATTCAAAATCTGGTTCCATCCAACCGAAACGACACAAACCCCATTTTAAACCAAAACCCGGTTGTTTTGAAACATAAATCGATTTTTCATACATTTTTAACTGGTAAAAACACACACGATTACACGTAACACCCTTATAAGACATGAAAGTCAAAGATCCTATCTCGTTGAGTCAAAAACTAAACGCCTCGATCCACGTATAAAATTGAACTTCGTCAAAATAAAAATTCACCAGGATGAACGCATAACCCACCGTGCCAATAGCAGGGATCCGCTGTTAGATGGTCAAAAACCGAGCCTCGGGCCCTAGAGAAGTTAGAGAGAAGGCAGAGAGAAAATGAAAAAACTTAACTGAGAAGTTTTAAAAATATCTTTTGAAAATATCTAACACCAGATATTTATAGGTGACGAATTTTTTTTTGAAATTCGCATTGCAACGGCTAACAGCCCCGGAAACCAATCCCGTATGCATATCTAAACCCGAACATACAACAAAATGCATATGAACATACTGAAACGAAAACGACAAATACGCATCAAATACTGAAAAAGAAAACAGGTCAGGGTTTCACAACTCTACCCCACTTAAAGAAATTTTGACTCCAAAATTCAGCACAAGGTCAAAAGAAAATAACCACGTCGATCGCAATCGACACAAGTATAAGAGATGGTCAGTCAAACCATTCCTAAGATATAGTCAAATAAGATCAGACATCCTAAACAACAGCTAATTATTTCAAAGACACATGATCTACAACTCACCCCAACCTCACATCATCACCAACCGCTGCCTCAACAGAGCAAACCACCAACAGAGTCCACCACCAACTCCAAACTTATGGCCACAGCCTCGAACACAACATCGTCCTCCCTTCGCAGACATCATGCCTATATGAAAAAAACACAGAACATAAGATGCAACACATCGCATGAACATAAACATTAAGCACATAAGTATGCTAACACGTAGTCACATAGTTTAACAAACCCCACATACCGAGGAGAACCGACAAGAATGATGTGTCAATTTGAATAACTATTCAGATTTTCTGTTAGAAATTACGTTAGCTAAACGCATTTCTAACTTGGCTTTCAAGTTTGTTAATCCAAACGCCTAAAGGAAAGACTAATCAATCCTTAGGTTCAACCTCCATGCTCACATATACACAACATTCACATATACCCCACATGCTAACATGTTCATGTTATCAAAATATTTAAACACATGCAGTCAAGCACACGCAATCAACCTCACACAGTGATGCACTTTCTTTCCACGGCTCTTAAGTATTCGAACCTAGAGCTCTGATACCATTTTGTCACGCCCCAAACGTCGGGTCACTTGAAACACCCATAAACAACCATATAACACATCCAACTCGATGTTTACTCACAATTTAAAGTATTCAGGCATTTAATATATCCACCTAAAGGGCTTACATTACACGGTTTCAACACAAAAAATTATTATGAGAGATGTGTTATTGGAAAGAAGACTTTCAGGGCTTCAATTTGAGTACAAGAACGACCCAATTCCGAGTCCAAATGAAAAAGATATGATCAAAAGAAAACGGCCCTGCGCAGCTAGTCCGCTTGACCAGACATCGGGCGCTCGAACCAGCAGGCACCTGAGAAAAATTCAAAATTTTCTATTTTTGAGTTCCAAGCTCCCGAAACTCTCAAACACTCACTATGATACTTTAAAACACACACAAACCTACCAATTTGCATATTTTTGACACCCATGAACATACGCGAACTCAAACCATTAAGAACCACCAAAAGAAATATTCAAAACCCGGTTCCATCCAACCGAAACAACACAAACCCCCCTTTAAAACCAAAACCCGATTGTTTTGAAACATAAATCAATTTTTCATGCATTTTTAACTGGTAAAAACTCACATGATTACATGTAGCATTCTTATAAGATATGAGAGTATAAGATTCTACCTCGTTGAGTCAAAAACTAAATACCTCGATTCACATGCAAAATCAAACTTCGTCAGAATAAAATTTCGTTCAGATGAACGCGTAGCCCACCGTGCCAATAGCAGGGATCTGCTGTTGGATCGTCGAAAATTGAGCCCCGAGCCCCCGAGAAGTTTGAGAGAAGGTAGAGAGAAAATAAAAAAAATTTAGCTGAAAAATTTTACAAATATCTTTTGAAAGTATCTAACGCCAGATATTTATAGGTCACAAAAATATATATATGTTTTTTGAAATTCGCACCGCAACGGTCAACAGCCTCAAAAACCAACCCCGCATGCATATCTAAATCCGAACATGCATCAAAACGCATATGAACATGCTGAAACGAAAACGATAAACATGCATCAAAAAATGCTAAAAAAAAACGAGTCGGGGTCTCACCTTCTTGAGCTTCAACCTTTTCCATCGCTACCACCAGGTGTTGAAGGCTCTGTAAAGAAAAGGAAAAAATTAACATACATCAAGTGATGAAGAAGGGAAAGAAGTAAAGAAAAATCCTAAGTTATTTGGACAGAGTGCCAAATTGATGACCAGATAAGCTTATCGTAGGAAAATTGGCGAAGTTCTTCCATGTCAAATAGAAGAAGCAAAGCCTTATACAAGCTAAAAGCTATTTTTAGGAACCCAAAAGCTATTTATGGAACCAGCCTTATCCTCGGTGGTGATTAACCTTCCACCCTATAGGCCCCTAAAGAATATCCACCACCTTTTTTCCCTTGTCTTTCTCCTTCTCCTTTCCTTTCCCTAGGCTCTTCTCCTTGGTAGAGCTGGGCTTAAAATTCCCAGTTTTCCTCAGACTTTTTAGAGAAGGCTGGGGTGCCGACTCTCCTCCCCCCAAAGTGGCCTCTGAGAGTTCAACGACAAGGTTGGTGGATTCTTCTCTGTGAATCTCTTCGGCACGAGCAGCCGTGGCGACTGCAATTTTCTTCTTGGAGCCCCTAATGGTTAGGAACTTTGACAAGTCAATAGTTGGAGCCTTCCTCTAGGCTATCTCAGCAATCACAGCTAAGGTGTTCGAACTGGAAGACGAAGAAATAGAAATAGCTTCCCATAGGGAATATGGCTCGAGATAATTTGAGAGAAGAGGAGGTTGGGGAACTGTAACTTTCTTTTCTGCCCTTGTGAAAGGAAGAACAATACCTTTGGAACTTTGATTTGTGCTGAAGCACTAGCAGTGATCCGAACTCATGCGGTGCTCGGTCGAATAAATGAATGGTACGTCGGTATGTATTTGTGAAGTATGCGGGCTACTCGGCTTAATCCTTTTTGTTCGGGAAGGCCTTTGCAATTCCAAACCTTTTAAAGGTCGTTGATGTGAATCCCTGGCACGATTGCTTGTGACTTGTTGTTGCCTATTTCTCCTGCGCAACCTAAAAAAATCATTAGTAACAAAAAATAATAGTGTTCAATCGAGCAAATGAGCGAACATATGGTAGGACTACCAGGGCCAAGCCCAAAAGTCCTAGAAACAATGAAAATGTTTTGAGGTTTGTTTGCACTAAACTCAAAGTTTCTGTTGACGTAGACGAAGTCATCATCAATGTCTTTTCCAAAATCTAGAAGTTCAATCACCAGTTTCTCGGATGCATTCTTTGCCTTGAAGTAGTAGGTCCCAGTGGTGTGTCAACCCATGTTGTAGCAGTAAACTATATCCCAAATACTGAGATTGGTACCCAGGATATTGTTTAATTCTACCACCCCCATTATTATTCTAAAGATGTTAGAGGATACTTACATGATGCTCATTCTATAATGGCAGAGAGCTCGGTGAAGAAAATGATGCAATGAAAACTGAACTCCCCCATCCAATATGGATACTAATGGAAGGGAAATCACTTCCCCAGACCCCTCTTTCGGGTGTTCGTACGCTAGAAATTTCAGTGATTCCAGCATCAATTGGAATCTGGTATATACGCTAGAAATTTCGCATTTCCTCCGGTGTAGAAACGAGTTTTCAGAGTTTGCCCATTTTTCAAAAAAATTGAAAGATGAAGAAGAAGCGAGAAAAGGGGCAAACCTCATCCCAAAGGCAGCGAAAGAAGAAAAAAAGAAAAAAAGGTGAATTAACTCACTGAGGAATTGACGAATGATGCCGGATTTTGGGTTTGTTTGCCGGATTCTGGGCTTATCGCCAGAGAATTCAATGATAAGAAAGAGAAAGCTTCGGTAGCAACGACAGAGGTAGAAAAATGGACAAAGGGGTTCAAACCACCCCTTTATAGTGAAAGGGCATAGGAAATTGTAACGATAACAATTGTGTCGCTATACAATGACACTACGCCTCGCTTGCCGAAGTGACACATGTCCCGCTCTGGGTTTAATCCCAGCCTTACACGTCATTATTTTGAGGCTCAAGGCACAACTATAAAGCAGAGAAAGAGGCAAAAAAGATGGAATACCAAACAATGATCAATCAATGGGCAAAGCGCCTAGCGGTAACCAAACACCAAGTAAAACCATCCGAGCATGAAAGAGTATATTCGCCGAACAAAAACTGAATCCAAAAAGAATAAAAGCTCCAATCCTACACCAATCTCTTCGGCAAGATGTGGATAAGACGTGGGGCAGTTAGAGACGGATTAGAGTTTAGGTCTAAAGCCTAGTTCGGGCATAAAACCCAGTACGGAGCATCAACAAATTGGGACACTAGAAGGGTAGCTCATGAAAAGTTTGGGCCTAGAGCCCAATTTAGAATAATAATTAGTTCGGGCCACTCCAGAAGAGTAGCCCACTAGTAACAACAGGCTAGCTAAAGGCTTTGGGCGAGATAATCGCCCAAGGAAATCTCGTCCCCGCAATATTAGTTCGGGAAAGACCAGAAAAGCCTCATGAGGCAACTAGGACTGCTTAGAGATAAGGCTAAATCCCTGATAGTGTGGGATATGAGCAAGAGATACACAAAATTTCAACCACTCAAGTATGACCTCTATAAAAGGGCAATACCCAAGGTAAAAAAGGTACGGTATTCATACTAGTTCTTGCTTAAAAATACTCTCCAGACAGAAATCTAACTTGAGCATTGGAGTGCTTCCTGGCACATCTTGCCCGGAAAGCACTAACAGTGTTCTTATTTACGCAAGAGCTAAGGAACAATCATTAAAAGGCCTCGCGAGTTTGGCCAAAGAAGTTCGGCTCTTCTTTATTGTTGTTCGAGATCATTAAAATTTGTCAATTAGTTTGCTTGAATTGTGCCATTATTTTTCAACACGCGCAATAAGCTCTTTTACTTTGATATTATAAATTTCGTACATCTTAAAAGCTTCTTAATAAGCCTATTTGTTTGGCCTCTTATTATAATTAATTAGTTTTTTTAATATCTTTCATACATCTTTTTTTTACGAAAAAGTCAAAAATCTAAAAAATTTATAAAAAAATTAGAACAAACACATTAATAGTGAAACACTCATCAATGAATAACTAATTGTTCACCAAAGTACGTATTATATGGCAATAGTGTAAACTTTTGGATATAATTTTATGTTAAATTGTTAATTCATGTATGTGTGCTGTAATGGTCGAGCTAGAATTAATTCACTTTTGTTTGTGGAAAGAAAAAGACAGAGAAATGAGAGGATGGAGCGCCAATTGATACTGTGAAAATATACATATAAAACTCATATGTTTCGATTTTGAGTAATTGTGGTTGAAATTCTTTTTTGGGTTGATTTGCATTAATCGATATAAATTAAGATGTTAACTCTCAGCAGGCCTTAACTTTAAAATAGAATAATAAAAGACAATAGTAGTAAGAAACAAATAATTAGACATCCATGTAACATAATACTAACGTGAAAAACTCCAAGATGAGAAGAAAACACATGACCACCACCGGCCAACAATCAAATAAAATGAGAAAATTATAGTTACAAGAGATCTTACAAACTACTGTTGAATTTAGAACCTATGAATGTAAGTTCCACTCTTAATGAATTCACGTACACCAACTTATGGTTGAATGCTACCAAAATTCACCACGGATTTTAACTCTTGAGAATACACCTAAGAAATATTGATAGTACGTAAATTATAAAGAAACGGATCACTTGATTCAATAAAGAACCAATGATCCAAAAACATCTTATGATTCATCAAGCATGAAAAATGCTCTTCAAATAAGCCATAAAAGCTTCCTCACAAGCAGCCTAAAATTGTCATGACGAGTCTCAAAAGTATCACAATGCAGCAACCCTAATGACTAATATAAAATTGTCCCGCATGAAAACTGATTGATCTGTCTGAAGACTAATCGATCTGGCCATTGATCCAGATTAATATAGCTATCAACCTGTCTTGCATAGTTTGCACTAGTTTTAGAGATCAATAAACCAATCGCTCAATCTCTTCACAAATTAATCAATCTTCTTCTACTTGCAATTTTTTTTTCTCCAAAAAATCATTCTAGACTTCTCCCTCAACTTTCCAACACTATAAGACTTACAATCCTGACAAAAGAAGATTTAACTATAGATCAAAGATACATGGAATGAAATCAAATTACAAGACAAATAAAATTAAAAATTCTAAAAAATTTGATGAGTGTTTTCAAATGAATTACCAAAGCATTATAGAATCTAAATTCTAACAGTCTTCCCATTTAACTATTACGTGACAAAACACTCCTATACATTGAAATACCTAGACCTAACTAAGAACAAATAGAAGAACCTGCATTTGAAAAACTATAGAAACACATCATGTGAGAAACAACAATATGTCAAAATATCTACATGCTTGATAGTAGTATATCAGAATAGCTACTCTCTCTTTTTGTCAGGAACTGACAAGATGAGAGGTAATAATGGAAAATTGGTAACAAAAAAGTGATAGAAAAAACCATCCAACAAAAGTTAGTAACCAAATGATGCACAAAAAACATGTATCCGACAACAAAAAAATAAGAAGATAAACATCCAAGGTGATATGTCACTAGGGCGGAGACCAAAGAGATAGTGAAGGCAAAATATGAGTAATAATGTGCAAAAAAACTCCTCTTATTAGCAAGACGCTACTCCTCCCAATTGATTGTTGATCTTAGCCAATAAAGGCGACATCAGTAGAAAGATACTTCATCTACTCTTCAAGAGGTGTTATGCGTTGTCCAAAGTCCAAGGACTCTCCCCCTTAATGTGTTTAGAAAGATCTATGTCAGGGTCCAAGCTAAACTCCTCTTTAGCAACCTTCTGAGGACCTCTAGAGGAACCTTCACCTGCAAACTTGGGCACATAAGAGGTTCTATGGCAAATTGTGGTTTTGAAAATGGCTTAGAGAGCCATTGCACTATGTCAAGAATGTCCCCTGAGTTAAACTTCTAAATGCCATGCTCCTGTGGAATCCCAAAAATGAGACCAAGAGTCGACTTCCCACCTACAATTCTAGTGATGGCCCTACAAATAAGAATGCTAACATCAACCTTTTTTCTTGTGGAAATAACCTACCAAAGGTAGCTATGAGTTGTGAAATCTTAGAGGTGTGACCCTTTGGGTCAATGTTGGTCCACAATCAAATTGAGGAGACAAAATGAGTCCATTAACTCACTATGAGGAATAAGAACACCCTCACACCAAGTACAAGATCTCTCACATAGAATAGTGGCAATGAGAGAATAGTCAAAAGATTGGTATTGTTGAAAGTCTCTACGAGGATAATCGTGGTGAAACAGTCTAGCAAGGAGACCGAACCAGTTGGCTATGGAGTCGAGCATGACATAAACCTTAATGCCCTGAACAACTAAGGAGAAGGACTCGTGAACATCCTCCCGCTTAAACAAATTAGAGTAGAATTCTCCAACAATTGTAAAGTTAATATTTATGCCAATGTAAAAAATGAGAAGAGGCTCTCATTTAAATGTGAGGAAGGCGAAAATGATTAGACTGTCAGGAAAGTCAAGAAAAACAACGTTGCGCTCCATTTTAACAAGATGAGAGGCAAAAAAGTCTTAAAAATTGTTGTTGGCAGTTCGAGAAGAAAAATGAATTCCATCTATGAAGGATCCAGGAGCATAGGGATGTTGGTACGCTTGAGAGGTTTAGGAGCCATGTATAGAATGAAACTATCTACTCGATCAAAAAGCATATGGAATTAGGGGCAAAAACCAACCACAAGACCCAAGCTAACAAACCACCCAAGACAAGAGTCACGAAACTACTCAACAATCCAAAAAATAAAGGTACACTTGAAAGGATTAGGAGCTATGTATAGAATGAAATTATCTACTTGATCAAAAAGCATATGAAAGCATGGGCAAAGAGCAACCCCAAGACCCAAGCCAACAACCCACCCCAAGATAAGAACCGTGAAACCCAATGACACAACAATCCCAAAAATGAAGAAACCCCAAAAAAATAAATAAAAAAAACAAACAAATAAGAAATCTAAGGGAGGAAAAAATAAGAAAGCACACGAAAACTTACCTAGAGTAGCAAGATCTTGTTGGATTCTGTGAATTTCATTGGCCATGGAAATTCAGATTTCAATAGCTGGGCAATTACAATTGAATTGGCCATTCAATTGCA
>JAOTRH010000002.1:8489543-8499951 GCA_034768845.1 Heliamphora exappendiculata
GTTATTTCATTCTCTGTAATTTCAGATTATTGTAAATTGTTGAAAGTTTAATAAAGATGTATTTTCTGGATTCCCGAACATGTATTTTATTTCGGCGTTGGATATTCTCCCAACAGGTATTTGTTTTTTCTCGCCCTAATTTTTATCGCCATGTTTCTGATTATATAAATTAAATATTTTTTATTTTTAAATACATATATAAAGTTTATTTCTGTAAATATATTACTACTAAAATATAAAAATATTATATTTATATCTTTTTTTATTTTTTATTTTTTATCATTTGTCATTTTAATTAAAATTATTCGTCAATCATTAATTTTTATCATATTATTTTTAGTTTTCATTGTTACCATTATTTTTATAATTCATTAATTATTTTCGACATATTTTCATCTCTGATTTGCCCGTAGTCCCTTATCACTTTCTCGATATTTTCCACTTTCATCCTGACAAAATAAGAGACCGAGAAAAAAGATCTTAAACTTGACCTTCATCCGTTTCATTGCCATTTCTAATCTTCAATTGAGAATATACCTGTCATCTGCAATTTTTATATTTATAGACTTCAACTTTTGATTTCTATAAAAATCAGAGATGCTACGCGTAATGTGTAACATTGCAAATTTGTGTCAAATAAGAAAGTAATAAGGCCTCCCACTTTTTTGTACAAAAATAGAGAAGGCCTCTAAGTTGTAATGGTGACTAATACATTGGTGGTGTTTAATATTATTGAATTTGGAAATTTATCGATGGTAATTTATAATAAAAATTGTAATAATTTAATATAAATTATAATTTATAGTTAAAATAAAAAATATATAATTAAAAATTATAATAAAATTTGTAATATTTGAAATTATTTATAATTTATAATTAAAATTAATAACAAAAAATTAAAAATTACAAGCAGTAGTTCTGTCAAATACTCTCATAATAAATTTTGGAAGATGTTAGCATGTAGGGCTGTTTAGGCAATACGTGAAAATTCAAAAATATAACTAATTTCCAAAAAAAGTGACGGTTGAATCATTTAAAAATGAGCTATTATGAATAAGAATGTCAAGTGAGATATTAAATGAGAGATAATTGGCATGTGAGTTAGAGATTCAAAGAAACGGATTACAAGAAAATGAAAAAAGGTGACACGTGTTGTTATAAGAACAAGTCATGAAAAGATCAGCTTTTAAAAGAAAAATAGGAGAATGATCAAGGCAAGTAGTTTATGGAATGAGATACATGGCGACTATTGAAAATTATTTGTTATGTGACTAGAGAAATAAAATAAATCGGTTACAAATAAAATAGGAGTAAGAGACATGTGTTATTTCAAGGAAAAATTAAAGTGAGCAATTAGCCGTTAGAGTAAAAAGTGACACCAAATAGGATGAACGGTTGTGCCGATGACTATAAAATTGAACACCGATCAAAGCGAGATGACACACATCCAACACATATCAAAAGCCCCAAACTTGTTTTATTTTCTTCTTTTGTAGTTACACATCTTTTTATTTTTAAGTTTAGATCAATTAGTTCGTCCACATATCATTTTCATTTGTTAAATTAGATTCAATTTATGTTCTCATTAGGCGTAACCTTTGTCCCAATTCATACTTAATTCAGTATAAAATTATTTCAAGTTGAGTCTTAATTTTTGTTCATTCGTCCTGTAATTTTTATTCACTTTAACTCAAAAGAAACTTAAAAATTGTGGTTCGAGTTTCATATCATTTGTTTTTATTTAAAAGCAGGTTGATGCAATTTCAAACACAAGTAGATGCATTTGTTTTAGCACACTTGCACCACGTCATTAAATTCTAAACATAATTCAGTACGAACGATAGCACGAACGATAACAATGATATTTCGTTTGGGGATGGATAGGCTGCATAGGCTGCATAGGCTAATTTGTACAAGAAGCATAGCATTTGTTCTTGTCACATCTTATCACTCTTAATTTTGGTCTCCCTCGACAACTTAATTTTAAGTTAAATTTTAAAAAAAATTATTTTAAATTAAATAAATAAAAAGTTTATTAAGTAAATTATACGAGTGATTTTAAGCTAAAAGATAATAAGTTAAAAAACTTGACTTAAAGTAGTTTTAAGCTACAAAATCTTTTAAGTGAGAAAAAATTATTAAAATTTTTTATATTTATTTTTATATAATTTTATATTCAATATATATTTTGTTTGATAGATTTTGACGAATAAATTTTTTTAAAATATAATTTTTATTAAAAATAAACGTGTATAATAAAAATTATGATATTTTTTAAAATTTTATAAAATTATTTTATGTAAAAAAGTCAAAAGGTTAAAAAATTAAAAAATATTGAGTTATCAAATGAAATTTTTTTGACTTTTTTTTAAGTTCACAAGTCAAAAAAGCAAAAGTAAGATTTTAAGCCTTTTGTCCAAAAATCTTTGTTTTTTTTTTTCAAAAAAAAAATGATGTCCCATAAAAATATCGAACTGATTCAAAATTATCAGTTATAAGAAATGTCTTATTAAATGGGGAGCATTTGTCACAGCATATGGCTCCGTTTGAATAAATAATTTATTGGTTTATTTAATTTATAAGTAGTTAAATAATTTTTTTAATTTAATTTACTATATAAATAAGATTTAAATTAATAAATAAATAAGTCAATAAATAAATAAGTTAATAAGCCAAATAACCTAAATAAATTAAAATAAACAAAAAATAAGTCAAAAAAGTCAAAATAAACAAATAAGTAAATGTCCTCCCAAACAAAATAAATAAGCAAATAAGCAAATAAGTTAATTAAGTCAAACAAAGTGACTTATTTATATTTTTGCTTATTTGTCAATAAGCAAATAAATAAGTTACCAAAAGCCATGTGCATATTGTTAGTTTAGTTCAATTTTATATTAAATTTAAAATTAAATGTAACTTAATTAATTTAATTTTTTAAAATTATAATTAAATCAAATTAAAACTAATGAAAATTAAATTAATTCGGTTTGAAACTATGGTTTCACTCTTTCATAATGCATGGGATGATGATTTATTTACTCATTTTATTTTATTTTATTTTTAATAATTATTTTTTATTATTTAATCAAATTATTATTCCTTTCTAATTATAAAGTGAAAAAGCAAATTTGCTTGACTTAGATAAAAATAAAATAAGCTAAACTTTATACTGCTTATTTTGTTTTTAAATAACTTTTTCCATCTTTTTGACAAAATATATTACTTTTTTAAAATTCTCTCTGATTCCAAAAACTAAAAAATGTGACCAAAAAATTTAGAAAAAATAAAAATAAGCAAAACTCGTAGAAAATAGCCCAAACATGGCCTTTTAAAAAAAAAAGAAAACATGTAATTGATTCTAAGGCCTGTCAGGGCTATCTAAAAATTATTATTTTTCATAAAAAAAAATACCCTTTTAAGCTATACAATTTGATTTTTCTAAAATTTTAATTTATTTTTGAATTTTTTTCAAAAAAAACATATATATATATATTATAAAAATACTAACCTTTTTTTAAAATAAAACAATTATAAAAGTCTCAATTAAAAGTCAACTCCACTAAGCAAAAAAAATATGTCAATAAAAAAGAGTAACGGTATACTACATATTTGGGTAAATTACAGTGACATCTTCTGAGATTTAGTAAAACATTAACTACTACTTCTGTAAATTTTGAAATGTCATTAACCTCTTATCTGGTTTAGATTTTACATCAAATTAGTCCAATTATTAAATTTTGGCTCAGTTGTGCCTTGTTTGGAATATTTTTTGAATAAATTTTTATGATCAAATCTGTTCATTACGTAGAACTCGTCGAATTTGTCTAGCATTGAAAATTTTCAGATTCATCCGATATCCTTAACTTAGTGATTGAATAAGATATCAAAATAAATAAATAAATAAAAATTACAATTTTAAAAAATATTGTTAAACAAATGTTACTCAATCACTTAGTTAAAGGTATCAGATGAATCTGAATATTTAATTGTTCGACATACTCGACGAGTTCTACATAATGAACGGATTGAATTATGAAAATTTATTGCAAAAACACACCAACAAGGCACAGCTGAGTGAGATTTTAATAATTGGACTAATTTAATATAAAACCTAAATCAGATAAAAAATTAATGACATTTCAAAAACTACATTGTGATGATTGATGTTTTACTAAATCTAAGAGCAGATCACTGTAATTTACTCTACATATTTTAATAAAAATAAAAAAAATAATTTAAAAAAATTATTCCAACCACTCTAAATTTTTTCTTTTATTTATTTTTCTAAAACACTTAAATTTCTTCAAAAGTCAAACTTTTTTTGGCATTACAAACAGGACTAAAGCTCTATTTGGAAAAATGCCTATCTATTTATTTTATTTATCTTATTTTTAATAAAATTCGTTCATTATTTAGTTAAACTATTATAATTTTTGAATTCTTTTACCGAGTTGAATTGAAAAAATAAATCTTTTTAATTAAGATATAAAAAATTTAGAAAATGCAAAAATAAGTCTATATGCTAAATTTTCTGTTGTTTATTTTTATCTTTATTAAATTTATTTTATATTTTTATTAATTTCTTACTTTTTTTTGTTTCGACAATTCAGAAAAATAAATATTTTAGTACAATAAAAATCTTAATTGAAAGATAAAATAATATATTAAAAAAAACAGAAATAAGCAAAATGTGTGAAATTAGCCCAAACAGGGCACCGGTCTTCGGCAGAGAAAGAACGTGCGAAACACGACAGTAATGCTCCACGATCACTAGGGTTTTGGTAGAAGTGAGCTAGCGGTTCGTATTTTCGCCCCCAAAACCAAAACCCTAACGATTGCCGAATCGAAGATGGACAAGAGCATGCTCGGAGACCTAGATTCTCTTCCAGAGGAAGATAAGTTGAAGATGTCAGCCATGATCGACCAGCTCCAGATCCGCGACAGGTTCTCCTTCCTTCCTTCCTTCCTTCCTTCCTTATTACTCTCTGTCACACACACACACACACACACAGATAAATATCTCCTTATTTGTATATTCTTTTTTTTTTCTTTCCCCAAAACGAATTTCATTCAGTTATAAACGTTAATACGAATCTAGTATCGAATTTTATTGATATTTTGTTTTGTTTTGTTTTGTTTTTTGTCTATGGTGCTGATAGCTCGAAGCATTTCGTATTTTTATAAAACTAGCGTTTAAAGCGTGTGCAATCGTTAAAAATTTGCAAGAAAAGTGTTGAATAAAATTTTAAAAAAATTGAGTCAAATGAAATACTTGAAATTAGAGTTTTGGAATATGGGAGGGAGAGAGAAGCTGGAAATTGAAAAAAAATTTGATGTGATTACGCAAAATTGAATTAGGGTTTGAGGGTTATAGAAGAATATAAAAAATAAAGAGTGCCCCAAAAATTTGCAAACAAATGTGACTCAGAAAATTCAATTTCGCGAAGAGGACCTCGATAGCAGCATTGTTTTGGCGGGAGAATGCTTATGCTAAGGTTGTGAAGGTAGAAATAGAAAGCGAATGCTTGTAGAATTAGTGGTCTAGTGAGGAAGGTTGAGGTGGGGGTTAAACTGAATGTGTTTTTTACTTTTATGCCCTTATTGATAATAGATTCGGACTTTTGAAAACAGTGGGGTGTTTTTCAATTGTTTTTGGATAATCTTGGAGTGAGAATTGTGTGAGCCGGCTTCAAACGTGTTCAAACCAAAGTGAGGTGTTTACTTTATATAATAGTATAGGTAGATGTATTGATGATTGATCTGTATGCCGTTCTTTGTAGAGTGATTGATATTCGGAAGTTGGTTATTATTGATTCCGCTAGCTGTGCATTGCTAGTGGTGACAGTAGTTTGAGGTGGATTTGATTTGAGGATTGCGTTGTCTTGTCTCATTTTGTTGCTTCGGGCTTGAGTTTATATTTTTACATTTCCAATTAAGAGTTGTTCGTATGGTTTGATAACTGCAATGTTAATGTGTTACCAACTTGGGCAAATAATCCAATTACCTGATTGGGTGGTAAGATGGAGCTAAAGCTATAGAGGTGCAGGGAAGCAGGGAAAGTATCATGGAGTTACATAGAAAGAGTTCCTTATCCATGCCCAACTTAAGTTATAAGTTCATGTCGGAAAGGATTGGGGTATTTTTTAAACTTATCAAAAAGAGAGAAGCTTTAGACACGTAGAGACTGATTAATTATTTTGAGGTTCGATCCATGACCCAACTAGCTATCAGAGGCACTATAATTTTAATGGCTTTTCTTTTTGACTTATGACCCGGTTTGGGTACTAGTGTTTTGTACCTTTGTTTTGTATTGCTTCCTCTCAATGAAATCACTGCAACTCTGTAGACATAGTCCTAGTTTTGGGTGAACCATGCACATCTTGTGTATCTATGTGTTTGTGTTGTTCTTTTTGTTGTTCTTTTTTATTTCTGCCATTACAAAAAGTTATGGAGTATTTTTTTTCTGCTGCACTTGTTTCCAACGAAGTCTTGCAACTCTTTCGAAGGAAGCTCAATGGTTATTTTAGGGTCTAAACAGTGAGTAATGAAGGATTAATGGCTAAACTGAAGACAAATAGGTTGCGGAAGAGTTAAGATTGATTTGGGCGTGGTTGGGTAAGGTTTTGGGGTGAAAAGTAGCCAGAGAGTAGTGATTTTGTAGAAGAGAAGAGAAATTTAGTCCCACCTAGAATTCTGACATCAGTTAGATTACTGTCATTTAAAATGGAGAGGCCTGAACAAAGAACTGAAAATAATGCTTTTGTGAAAGATAAAAAAGAAGTAAAAGGAGAAGAGTTTATCACTCCCACCTAACTTCTCAATAATGTTCCCTTTAATGAATAGCAAATTCTATCTGCATTTATAAGTTGCTAGTTCTCCTAACTATGCTAGGATTGTGACTTATAATGAAACTTCCTTTTTGTTGACCACTAGACTATTTTAGATCTCAATAAAATCAGATTTATGGTCCAATAACACAACTTGACCTGCAAGATAATAACCTATGGACAACCCCTATAATCCATGCCCAACAATTTGCCAATATCACCATAATATCCCCTTTACTAAAAATAATTGAAAGCCATTTCATTTGTTTGGAAGCTTTGTAGCCTTCAACATGCATTAAAATAGAACTCAAATGAATGATCAACGTTGAATATATAAGATCCTATGCGTGCTTCATGCAACATTCTAGTTTTGTCTATTTTCTTCTTTTCGTTCTCACCATAAGGTATCTGTTTGCTACATTCTCCGCCGCTTACTTCTCGCAGAATTTCATGCTAAATGAATTTTTGAATGTGACAAGATCTAACGGTACCTTTTTGTAATTTCTAAGGACACGTTTGACTGGAAGATTATTTTTATAGGGATTGGAATTGGATTATTGATGGGCTAAAGGGTTTGAGTTACAATATTGGATAAAGAGGGAAAAAGAATGAGATAAAAAATTGGAATTGATGGGATACGAATAGAATTGTGAGTGATAAATTATGTCAGAGGTTATGAATAGATCATGAGTGATAAATAATTGGATAAAAAGATATAATTATTTTGACCTTTGAAGTTAGTAGAAAGATAATTCAGAGAAGTCTAATTCCCACAATTCTACTCTCCCCCAGTATTAGTTATTGTGCGTTTTGGTTCCACATATTCAGGATAACTTATCCCAATAGAATAGTTCTGGCACTAAAATCAGCGAACCAAATAAACAGACTAAAAAACATGTGTGGGACCCATGTTTCTCCTAAAAATGGTTCCCGTGCTTATCCAACCAAACCAGAGATTAAATTTTGTGGTGGGACCCATGTGTGGTCCTTAATTAAGTATGCCCTAAGTTCGGCAGTTTCTGACCTTTGTGCTCCAAAAAGGTATATGCAGCAGATTTTTATTATTATTTTTTAAAATTGCTGCTGTGGCTCCTTTAAGTGCATAAATGAATCATAGCAGCAAAAGTAAAGAATCTGCTTTTTGTTGATTTTATATGTCACAAATAAATGTTGTCGTGGACCTTGTGGTCTGTCTGTCTGAATTTGACATAAAGTCAACAGTTTCTATTCTGGTGGTGGTGGCTGTCAGGTGGTGGTTATATGTAGATTTGTGGTGGGTAAACATAGATGAATGCTCATGATTTTCTGACAACTGTATTTGTAATTGAGCTGTGATTTTTTCCCTTTTATTTCTCCTCTTTTTTCCCCCACGTGTACATGATCTTGAATATATTTCATCAGAACCATAACTTTTATAGAGAATTTGTTTGTTTGTTTTTTCTGCAATAAGTTGTGGTTTTTATTGTGCAAGTCTGTTGAATTTCTGACAGTATTAATGGTATTGGTGAAATTGAAAGAATGATATGTTGTGGCAATAAAGCTTACTTCTGTCCTCGTATCCATCTTCCAGTTTACGGATGTATAATTCGCTTGTGGAGAGATGTTTTACCGATTGTGTGGACACCTTCAGGCGCAAATCCCTTGACAAGCAAGAGGAGACCTGTGTCCGTCGGTGTGCTGAGAAGTTCTTGAAGCACTCAATGCGTGTTGGCATGCGATTTGCAGAGCTGAACCAAGGTGCAGCTACACCAGATTAAGGTGTTCTATTACTTGTGCCA
This sequence comes from Heliamphora exappendiculata, assembly GCA_034768845.1. Taxonomy (NCBI): domain Eukaryota; kingdom Viridiplantae; phylum Streptophyta; class Magnoliopsida; order Ericales; family Sarraceniaceae; genus Heliamphora; species Heliamphora exappendiculata. Next base: position 8,498,149 of record JAOTRH010000002.1, read on the forward strand.
GTAAAATTTGCGACACCTGCAAATGGGTTACGCCAGGTATTTTCTTCCGGATATGAATTATTGTCTAATTTGTCTTACTTCCCTCATTTTATGATTACAAGGTTTTCAGTCTCCAATAAGCTCTGCAGTTCACAAGAGAGAATAATTTGGACTATATTAGTTTTTCTGCTCCCTGTTAATGTATTATGGAAGAAAACCAATCGATGCTCCCAATTTATTGCTACTTGGGTTTTGTTTAGTTCTCAAGAATTGATTGGAGTGTGTTGGGATTACCTTTCATTTTTGGATAAATTCAACTTTACCCTAGCATAGTTTGGGCCATGTGCAGTAAACTCACTATCGATTATAAATGAGCACATAACTACTTTTAGTTTGTGAACTCAAACACACTGTTAACTTTTGTTAACAACATTTGTTAAATGACGATAATGCTCCCATCTTCTTCCACTTACGTGTGTGATGATGAATATATTAATAAATACATATTTGGCAGCCTTTCCTCTCTCTTTTCTTGCAAACATGGCCTCTGTCGCTAAACTTGGAGCATTATTTGGGGCTGACAATTGAATTATAGTCCGAGTCACATGATTGCCCTCAACTTGTTTGTTAAGTTGCAGAAGATCATTGACATTTTTTTACTTCCATTTTCTTCATTTCCTCATCTCTTTCTTTTCTCAGCCATGTGCAAACCCAAGGCCCAAAAGTAACAACAAATATCGACACCCAATCTAGCAGACACAACTTCAACAAAAGTAATATATTAATGCAAACTACTTGAAAGACAGATTTTTGAATTAAAAGCATTACAAGAACAATTTGGAACATGTGTATAGAATATATAAATCTGTGTATAGGCGGTGCTTGGCAATACTATTGTTAGTAACTTTTATATTTCGGTTATTAATTTTAGTTATAAGTTATAAGTTTTTTCAAACACTCAATTTTTGTTATAACTTATAACTATATTTTTTTTCTATTTCAGTTACAAGGTATAATCTTTATCAAACATTTACAGTTTTTGTTATAAGCTACTAGTTTTAGCAATAACAAGCACCACCTATATATATAGCTGATTGAGAGTGAGATGCGAATTGGAGAGGAGAGAAGCTGGAGAGTGGGACAGAGGGAGGGTAAACAATTGAGAAAGAGTGACATTTTTTGAGAATTTGAAGATTTGTAAAGGCTATTTTTGTCTTATTTGTATCAGCACGTGAATTATAATTTTCGTTAGTTTGGATGAAAAAAATAATGGTGTGTTTTGGTCCACAAACTAGACATTTTTGGATTTTTGCGCAAATCATTTAATGAAAATTGATATATAGGTGAAGAGTTCTGTCAGTCATGTGGCAATTGGATCACATTTGAGTGTGTTTGGTATAATTGAAACTATGGGCTTATGAAAAAGCATGAGTATGATTTTAAGTAGGTGCTACAAATGCTTATTACAGTTATAAACTTGCAGTTTTATGTAGTAAAACTCGTGTTTGTTGATTTAGGGGTGCTTGGTAAAGTTTTTTGTTATAATTTTGAGTTTTTTTGTTATTAATTTTAGTTATAAATTATAATTTATTTTAAACAATTACAATTTTTGTTATAAATTATTTTTTTTTCTGTTTTAATTACAAGTTATAATTTTTATCAAGCACTTATAATTTCTGCTACAAGTTATAATTTATAAGTTATTAGTTTTAATAATGTTAAATACTTTCTTAAAACTGTAAACTTATAGCTTTATTAAGCAAAATTTGCTATTGTCAATTTAGAATAAGAAGTTAGAAATGTTCAAATTTTGTTAACCCTATG